>CATIWQ010226525.1:0-55872 GCA_949673415.1 Euphorbia schlechtendalii | reverse complement strand
AAAAATGTAATGATAACAAGACCTGACCCATGTGGTGACGGCTTGGAGTTGAGGTGACATCCATGTGATGTTGAAGAGATGTGACTCGTGTTTGGCCAATCCATTTGAAATAAAACAACGAGGTTTGCTTATTACCCGTGTGGTAATAAGCGTGTGAAAATCGTTTAAAGGGGTTGCATCCTAGAGATGTAAGTATGTGTTTGCCAATCCTTTTGAAACAAAACAACAAGGTTTGCTTATTACCTGTGTGGTAATAAGTGTGGTTTAAAAATGTGACTTGTGTTTGTCAATCTATTTGGAAAAAACAAGTTAAAAAATGACAAAGGGTCGTGTATCATCCATTTGACAACACACTTTGGAATTTTGAGAATTCAAGTTTTCGGTAAGACAGTGTGTCATACCATTTGAGGTAATCAAATGCTGTTTTGGTAAGGAAGTGGTAAGTTTACCAAATGAACTGATAATCAAAAGGTAGCATATTATCTGAGTGACAATACACTTTTGACTCTGAGGACTATGGATCGATTTTGATGAGTTTGAGTTCGGGTAAAACCGTGCGTTATACCCTAAGCTTAGAAGTCCATGATTCTGAGCAGACAGAGATTTGAGTGCTTAGTAAGCACTATTTTGAAATGGGTAGGTATTTGCCCCATTTGGGTTTTTGGTTTGTGTGATTGCCCTAGAAGGGCTGTTAGTTGGATGTTTGAGTGAACCTCAAAAATGATGTGTAGGATTGCCCCTTGTGGGCTGAGTGTCAGAGGTTAAGTGTTCATTCCGTAGTAAAAGGAAGGTTTTTGGCCATGTGAGGGTGAATATCGGGATGTCAAGTGGAAATCTCACTGATAAGGGGTAAGCGATGTCCCTAAGCAATTTTGTGTTGTCCTAGGGTGACACAATCTGTAGTGTCAACTATGCCTAGGTGAATGTGATATGTACATTTGATATTATGAGTGTGTGCGTTCGAGTGTTTACACAAACCTTCATGGTAAGTATGACATTTGTTCATTGAAAAAAATATGAAATGTGTATATACATAGCACGTAGCATGCAACGTATCGCTTCCAACCTTATGACTCCCTCGTGTAGGGTTTTTAGATAGTCTTTATCCTAGGTTTGGTTCATCTTAGTATCATGAGTATACTAAGGAGCGTACCTGTAGGAAAATACAATGCATGATAGCGTGTTGGGTAACACCCTAGGGAGAATGCCTATGGGTTATTTACATGAGAGCTGTAAATGGGTTGCTGATTAGAAGGTTCTTGTTGCACTAAGATACACTCCAAGCCTCTAACGAGGGAGGTACATGCAATATGGCAACAAGTGATCCACCCACTAGGTTCCTTCGATCACCAAGGGGTCACGAAGTATACTTTCGCAAAGCTTCTCGGTAGAATAGGGGCAGCCTAGACTTAGAGGCTAATCCTTTTCTATTACAATGCGAAATTATGAATATGTCATAATTAAGAGAAAACGGAATAATGTGATCAATAATTTTCAGCAATTATCCAAGTTCTAAAACCTTTTAAAATAAGTTTTTAGAAAAAAAAAATCCCCAGCGGAGTCACCACTGTGAGCGGACGACACGGAGCGGTGGGCCAAGAGCGCGCAGTTTAGAGGCGCGGTCCACCGGGGCATTTGAATAATGGTTTGCGCCGGGCCGGGGGCCCGGGAAATGTTTTTTTTAAGAGAGGATGAAAATGTTATTTAGATCAGTTCGAACCCGAATCCACCATCTGTTGGTATGGAGTCACCACCTGGATTAGCTCTTTCCAGGAATTAGAGTCCTGTGAGGCTTAACGTCCGGGGGACGGCCCAACAAGACACAGAGATTCGGGTTCAGGATAAGTTGCTTATTTCTCACTGGATTACATTATATTACATCTATAGAAAACCGTATTCTCTTAATAATGCATATTCGCGCTTACGTCGTTTTGGGTTTGAAATGCATGATTTAACGCGCATACAGAAAGTAACAAATCCATACATCAAGCGTTAAGTAAAGGCGGAAAAGTAAAGATTAATGGTTACATAATCTCGGGGGATACAACCGCCCGCCTAATCTATGAATTACAATTTGTACAAATATATACAATACACGAAGGAAATTAAATCCTAAGATCAAACCTGCATCCACAAGGGTTAGCACAAAATATAATGCAATATTTACACGTATGTATCAAGTATACCAGGTATGTTCAATTTTGATTTTAGCGAGGCCCATGTGACCTAATTAAAACATCGAAGATTTAAAGTTGTTACTTGGAACAAAAATGGTTCATTTTTATACAAGTATGTTAGTTGATTTTATTATTGAAAATGAACGCATGGAAAAATGGTGCGGACTGTTATCTAGGAATATTTTTTTTTCTCTTCGTGGGGGTGACCTAAAACAACGTTTATGAATTTAAATCTAGGTCAAACATGCACAATATGGTCATCGTTCGGATTAACAACGGTGACGACGTCATTCATATCGTTATCAACTTCCCTAAGCGATATCAATATGGACGGCCCGAAACGCTTTCGTTGCTATTCTGAACTTTTATTGACAAATTAACACGTTAATAAATCACATATAAATCCAAAATAATTACAAATCAGAGATTTGTTACCCCCGATGAGGAGTTTCTGAAGTCAGGATAGCCTCCGCGAGTCATTCCGGGCTTAAACAGTTCGAAACGGAGCGAAACGAAGCAAATCTGCATTCTGCCATATCCAATGTCATTAATGACATCATTGATATTGTTAACGACATTGTTGATATCATTAACGACATCGTTTGATATCGTTAACGATATCGACTCCCACAACCTGCAAAAACATGCAAAAAATAGTAGAAAACAGCAAAAACGATAATCCAAACTTCAAATATCATAACTTTTGTTATACTTAACGGAATTTAATGATCTTTATCATTCCGGAAAGATCAGGAAGTGTAGAATATGTTAGTATAAAGAAAATTTTCAAAACAGATTTGAAATCATACTGAAAATCATGGAAAACAGAATGGTGCGCAGAAAATGATAATAACCGAAAATCAAATTAAACTCCAAAATGAAAAGAATATAAATGTAAGCACGGCTCTAGGAACATAGAGGCTTACCTAGTAGCTGTGAATCCACTTTTTTTGGTCCATGAAAACATCCAGAAAATCCTCCTTGTTCCTTTGGTTCGGTTTTGCCGGTTTTTGGCGGAAATGGAGAGTTAGAAGTCTCCTTTGGTGGGAAGGCTGATACTTCCGGGATTTTGTTTGAAATGAGGGAAAAGGGGAGGTAGTAGTCCTTCTTTTCCTGAGTTTTGAAAACTAAAATGATACTAAAACCAATCCTTTTGAAGTTTTAGTAGGAAAGTTTGTGTTTTTGTGTGATTTTTTGGTTGAGAAAAGTGAGAGTTTTGTGGGGAGATTTGTTGCTGGAATTATGAGGTATTGAGAGCTCTCTTTTCTCTGGAATTCAGCCCCCCTCCTCCCTGCCGAATCTCCCCTTGCTGCCTCTTTTTCTTTTCTTTTGTGAACTCCCTTCAATCCAAAAGTCTTGGTTGGTTTACCCACCAATTTTGTCTCATTGCCCCATTTTTCCACCCCATGTGAGTTGGTAGCATCTTGATTTTTCCTTGTTGAAGAAAAGTCCAAATTCTAGTTGAGAAATGGGTGTTTTCGATGGAAAATATGGTGCCAGCCGTTTCTGACTGTCTGCACAATCGATATCGTTAACGATGGGGATTGACATCATTAACGATATCATGAGATATTGTTAACGATATCACATGATATCGTTAACGATATCACATGACTTCATTAACGATATCAAGCATATCGTTAACGATGTGGTTATTAAAGTGGGCTTTTTATTTGTTTGGGCTTTTTAGGAGAAGTGCGGCCCAAAGAAATAAGGCAGATGATTTCTGGATGATTTCAGGACCCTGCAAAATTTGAAAAGCTAATAAGGGAAAAATTATAGCTTCATCATCGAACTCGCGAGTCGGGAGTAAAAATCCCGTGCTCACAGGTATGTTTTACATAAGTGCTATATTTGTGGATATGACTTCTAAAAAATTTTGCTTACACAACTTCTCGTTATTTTCAGTGTTTTTCGCATTCCATCTTTCTAGAAGGGAAATTGCGGGCCAGGGGTGTAAAGATTAAATCTTTGATCAAGGAGAAGAAGCCACTAAACGAGGTTAACAAGCGACTGACCTCAATGAAGGAAGTTACTATGGCCGAGCTAACTACGGCTGTGAAGACCAAAGAGGATCTCCTCCAAGCCAATTTGAAGTTGGATGAAGAATTGGCCCATGCTCACGAGTCTATTGTCAGAGCTGAGCAAGATGCTACGACGATAATAGCTAAGAAGAATAAAGTTGTTGAAAATCTTGAAGAGGAAAACAAGAGTTTGACTGAGGCTTACCAAATTTTGAAGGAGAAAGAAGCTGAAAAAGCCGCTATGTTAGTTGAAGCCGAGGCTAAAGTACGGAAGAACGAGTGTGTTTCCTTGTCCTCCCAAGCTCGTTATCGTGCTTTGAAGCATTACTTTCAAAAGAAAGAGATGAGGCTGATGGACCAATGGAACTGCTATCGTGTCAATTTCCACATAAATTTTTGTAATAAAGTGAGGGAACTATTTCTTGAGACCAATCTTGATCCCCTCTCTTTACTTGCCGAGCCTGGTATCAACGATCCTATGCAATTCTGGGTGTAGGATGGAAGGCTTTTTGGGGAGCTTGATCAAGTGGAAGTTAATGAGGAAGAAGTTGAGCATGAAGAAGTAGAAGAAGAGAAAGCAGCATCCTATCACTCATGGGTGACTCCCCAATTATTAGAATTTGAAGAAGTTAATGATGATGCCTCCTCCACCCTTCCTTAATTCGAAATTTGTTTGCTTGTAACAATTTATTTGCTTTTAAAGCATTATCTTATACTTAAGGAAAATTTGTAATGAATTTTGTTTTCCTTTGTTCTTTTGCAATGGGAACCTTTAGGTTCGCTCTTTTGACTAAATAATAGGTTTAAAAATTCCATTCTGAAGATAACCATTATTCAATGGGCCTTTATAGGCATTCTCTTTTGAATAAGGCCGCTCTAATAATAACATAAACAAAGTATATCATTGAAAGGGGTCTTATTAATCTGAATAAGTAATTACAACATTTTTATTAACCGACGTCAAACTTTCTTAATGCCCTTGCATTCCAAGTTCGAAGCAAGACTACGCCTTCTAAATCTTGAATTTTGTAAGTATTTGGGCCGATCTATTGAGTAACCTTATATGGTCCTTCCCAATTGATCCCAAATTTCCCTTGACTATCCCTCATTCTTAAGGCTTCTGTACTTCTAAGGACCAGTTCCCCCACTTAGAAGGTACAGGGTTTGACATGTTTGTTGAAGATCGATGCTATTCTTTGCTTATATGCTGCCATTCGTTGGTATGCTAGATCTCATCATCCTTCTAGGGCATCTAGATTGCTTCTTAACTGTCGCATTATCTTCTTGATTGACATAGTGGGAAACTCTCTCATTGGGGGTCCCAATGTCTACTGGTACGACCTCTTCTATTCCAAAAGTTAGAACGAACAGTGTCTCTACTGTTGCTGTTCTTGGGGTTGTTCGATATGACCATAAAATATTTGGTAGCTCGTCCACCCATTTTGATCCATTATTGAGAATTCTTGTCTTTACTCCATCAATGATAGTTTGGTTGGTAACCTCGGCCATGCCATTACATTGTGGGTAAAACACGGAGGAGAATCCTAACTTGATGCGCAGGCCTTCACAATATGCTTTAAAAGCCTTGCACTGAAATTGCATGCCATTGTCAGTTATGATGGTATGCAGAATGTTGTACTTGGTAATGATATTCTTGTTAAAGAATTGGATTGCTTAATTAGGCAATATAGTTGATATGGGCTCGTCCTCTACCCATTTTAAGAAATGATCGACCGCCACTATTATCCACTTTTTTTATATTGAGCCATCGGCAGAGGTCCGACTATTGCTACTCCTCAGGTTGAAAAGGGCCATGCCGCTTTGATGACTATCATTTCAATGGGCGGAGCTCTTATATTTTGAGCATAGGCTTGGCAAGCTCGGTATTTTTGCACCATTTCCTTCGCATCCAACTCCATTGTGGGCTAGTAAAACCTTTGAAGCTGAGCCTTCCTTACAATAGAGTCCTTCTTCTCATGGCCAGCACAAATTCCTTCATAAATTTCTCTTAACACACAATCCCCGTCTTTCTTTCCAAGGCACTTCTTCCATGGGTGGGATAATAACCTTTGGTATAATTGATTACCAATCATAGAATACTGAAAGGATTCTTCCCCAGTTGGCTCTCCCTCGGTCTCCACTATAAGTGTCTCATGGCACGATACAGTTGGCTTTGTGATATTTGCAATTGTACAAGATATTAGGTTTTCTCCACTTACATCTGAAGCTGCCTTTGCTAACCTATCCGCTTCATAATTATGAGCTCTTGAGATGTTGAGAACCTCTAGCTTCGTCCCATTAGTCTTAATTTCTCCTATCAATTCTTTAACCACCATAAGGTATTGCTGGGTATTGCTGCATGGATGGATTCTTGTTCACCACTTTTCTACTGATAAGTTTAATAACTTATTCGCAAGATTTTGGCTATACTCTTTTCGAAAGGCTTATCCCCAGTAACGGCGCCAAAAACTTGTTCACTTTAAAGTATAGGTGTTGTCAATACAACTTATCAAATAGAAAAATGGTGATAACTGCAAGTATACAGTTGTGATGTAGTTTTAAAAGATATTGATCCCATAGATGTGAGCACGGGATTTTATACCAGCTCGCGCGTTCAATGATGATGGCTTTTCAAGAAATTTATCCTCGAATCACACTTTTTTCGACCGTCCGATGATCTTCAAATGGAAATCTTCCTCGTCGCTGAATTTAAAAGGACTTTAATTCAGTGATTAATTAAAAAATATAAAAATACATAAAAAGTTTAGAAAACACCACCAAAAACTGGATCTGGAGCCTACCTTGCTGATATTTGGCGAGGCAGGGCTCGCCAGAAGGCCTGGCGAACCTCGCCAGACTTTGGCGAGGCTCACTAGGTAACTAGCAAACCACGCCAGGCCTTGGCGAGGCTCCCCAGGGGTCTGGCTTACCTCGCCAGACCTTGGCAAGCTTGCCAGACTCTCTGGTGAGTTCGCCAGACCCTCTGTTGCGAGGCAGCCTTGCTAAAGAGGTTGGTGAGCTTGCCAACCAGTTTAGCGAGGTCACCCAACTTTTTGATGACCCCGGTAAACTTTTTTGCCTTTTTTGGTTTTTCCGAGATTTTTCTATAAATAGTCGGACATTTTTGGATTAAAGAGGGCTCGAAATTTTAGAGAAAAATTCTCTTTTTTCATATAACAAAACACAGACAAATACAATAAAAATACTTTCTTTTCTTCTAACATTTTCTTGGATTCCAAACTTCTTCATCTTAAAATCAAATTTCTTCATCTTTTTTTCTTTAAATATCCTCAGATATTCTCAGGTCTAAAACAAATTTAGAACCCGAGTTTGACTATCTTTTCGATAAATAAACACATATTTTCTAATTAAACTACAATTAAATCAAAACGAACGAGGAACTCTCCCGAGGATCAAACTGATACGTCAAAGTGGATTCATACCGCAAGAGTAAGCCTCTGGATTCCTAGAACTACGAATTCTGTGTTCATCGTCTGCTTCATTTCTTTCTGGTTTTATTTGTGGCCCTAGGAATTATTTTATTTACTATAATTGTAAATGTTGTAATTCTCTTCATCTTTTATTTTTTTTTTATTATTCTTTATGTTAGAATACCCCCACGAAGGGAATAAAATATATTGGAGCGGCAAAAATTATCACCGCCATCATCTAGAGTATGCGAAACGAACTCCCCTATGTTCAACAACCAGGTGAGTACTTTTGATATATGGATGGGAATTACCTAAAGAATAATGGACTTCTTCAAGAGAACGATGGAGTCTATTCTTTCTACTCTTACTCCAACCGCACCAAGAAACTAATCTCGACTAATGAAGATTCTTCCATTGGCCCATCTAATCCAACTTCTAGATGTCATCCTAGCAAGGCTCTGATGATTGAAGAAGAAGATGAAGATGACGAAGACGAAGCTCCGGAAGATTGGAAGGTGAGTATGCCACAAAAATTGGATAATTGCCAAGCTGAACTTGGGGTAATGAAAAAAGACATGAAGATTCTAAAGAAAAGCAATAAATCGATGCTTTGAAAATTTTATCCTTCTTTAGAAAGCAAAATTGTCAATTTACTCCTAATCCTCCGGATTCTCCTTCTCAATAACAACGGGTTTACTCTTTTCTTTACTTTTCTTTTTCTAATTTTTAGACTAGTTGATTGTTTTTAGTTTTTAGTTTTTAGATTAATAAAGTCACTCACAATGAGGACTTTGTGTTTTTAGTGTGGGGGGGGGGCAATTGTAAAAATCCAAAAAATCCAAAAAAGTCAAATAAATTAAAAAAGTTGAAGAATATGAAAATTTTCTTGATTTTGTGTTATTTATACATTATCTATACATATACTATACTAACATATGTTCCAAGATTCTTATGAGTGTTAGGTATTACAAGTTTGATATTAGTGCAAATTTCGAAAAAGTTGTTTCGAGTTTGAGCGCACGTTGAGAGTGCGAGTGCTTCATAGCACAACATTTAGCATTTGGCAAGGATGAGTTTTGAGTAACATTCAAAAAACAACATTCCAAGTAAGTTTCGATATATATTTCAATGCAACATGAATTAGTATAAGTTGTATAGTTTTAGTTTAATGCTACTAATAAGTTAGTAGTGGAGTAATATCTAGTAGTGTTCTTACTATGAGTTTTATATGATATTCTCGAATACATCCTATAAGTATTGAGTGTGTGTAAAGTGTTGGGAAACTATAGCCATAATACTTTGAAAGTAATCAATAAGGATGAGGGTATTAAGAGAGAAAAAATCAAAATAAAGAGAGGATAACCAATAAGTTATGCAAAAGGTGAGGAATGGTATGGAGTAGAAAGTGCAACTATTCAATGAGTGAAAAAAGAAAAGTAGCATATCATGAAAAATGGGTGCAAAGTACAAATCTATACTTCAAAAACATATGCTTAAAAGAAAAAAATGAGAGAAAGTGGTATGGAGCATAAAACGCAATCGCTGAAAAAGGGGAGAGTGGTATGGAGCATAAAATACAACCACTAAGAGTGTTTAGCATCCTAGGTTACCTAAAAATACATTGAGATCAAACTTTCCAAAGTGTGCTCCCTTTTTCCTTTATACTTTATACTATACTTGAGAGAAAGAAATATTCGAGCGAGCGTATAACGCTTATATAAAGACACAATTTGGTTGACCCTCCATTAAGCGCAAAGGTATGCAACTAGACTATATAAATTGCACATTACTAATTTGTGGGAAATTTTGAACTTTTACTTGAACTTTATGCCACGTGGGAATGTATTACTCACTACAATAGTCTTTCACCAAATGAGGGATGAACTTGAATACTATTTTATACATTTCAGTTGTGTTTACCTTAAGGACAAGGCAAAACTTAAGTGAGGGGGTGTGATAAGTTTATAATTACACTTATTATCATGATATTTTCAATCATAAAATGATATGGTTTAGAGTCATTTTATACTTCATATAAAAAATTTCACGAGGTATATAGTTGTTTTTTATGCAAGTGTAGAAACTAGGTGAATCTTGGGAGTGAAATGATATAAGATGGAATTCTATATAAAAAGGGTGAAAAAGGTGCAAAAAAGATGCTTGGAACACAAGGAATTAGCTTAGGATTAAAGCTTTTAAAGATTGGCAAAGTTGCAAAGGAAAATTATGAAGAAAAGCACATATCATGATCGTGACACCCATTCACAGTCATGACTTGTCATTCTTCACAAGAAGAAAGTTTCCAACCAATATTAACGACGTGTAAGTCACGCTCGCGACTTGTGACAGTTTTGGATAACTATTCTCAACTTCCAACCATCGGACAGAAATGATAAACCGCCATCAACCGCAACCAACTATCAAAGGAAAAGACACCTCTTGGGGACAGAGAAGGCACGAAAAGGTGCCTAGCCATTGATGATAAAGAAAAATCCTTGCATCTAATCATATTGAAGTGATGCAACCCTTCGCCAATGGATACGACTCTTCGTTTGGATAGACGCAACACTTCACACTCTATAAATAGGGTTCAAAACCAACCATTTTCATGGTGTGACATGCATGGTGGGCAATGTATAGTAGTGTGCGTGTATGATAGAGAGTGAAAATAGTATAGATTTCACTACGTGGAAAGTGCTAGTGAGAAAAATGTATAAGTGATTCGATTCTTATTTCGAATCACTAGATTTCTCCACAAATTCGAACAATTGTTGTATGAGTGTAATTGCAAAGCACTTATCAATAAAAGTTTCTATTCTTTAACATTCATTTGTTCGATATTCACAAAGAATAGCATCCTAGCGAAGGTTCTATACGAGTCGAGACCGAATTCAAAGTAGACACAGGAATTGCGGGAATTGACAACTCTCAAGAGTGGATACGGTTTGATCAACTTTAGCTTTCACTTGCATACCTTACAACGTTACTTTGTTTTCTACTTATACTTTCTATTTTGAAGTTTATGATATGTCTATGTGTCATAACGAGTATTTCGTCTTGCGTCATTTATATTAATAAAGTTATATGCTTTCGAGTTAACTTTAAGAGTGATTTTGGGGTTAACAAGATTGTGTATAATCACTGGAACTGTGATTATAATGTTGTTTAGTGAGCCAACATTTTTGGAATGGTAACTTGCTAAATATGGCTATGTGAGAGCGACCCGTACTAAGCATAGTATTATTGTTATCCAGGTTTTTATAAGTGTCATGATTCGTTTACCCTAGATTTAGAAAAGTCATTTCATGTGTTGCTCTACTTTGAATTATTGAACATTTGGGCTTCTAGAACCGTGTTTGTTAAAGTTATCTAGTGTATGAAATATTCTTGATGATTTTGCATGTTTTTCTCTACTATACTTGTTCTTAGGGAATATCTATATAGTTTACATCTTCTCTAATCTATTCATGCATTTATCTATTTATCAGTCTATCATCCAAATCCTACAATTTATCTTATTTCTTTTGTTCCGTAACTCTAGTTGGTCCTTAAAAACGAATACCTTCCCTATGGGATCGATATCTTTTAAAACTACATCGCTTCATTTTTCTATTTGATAAGCGGTACTGACAACATCTGTTCATATTTAGAACTTTTATATTATTAGTAGAAAAATGGTAAACAAGAACCTCTCCCTGAAAGTACTTTGGTAGATTATTATCATTCAGCATAGATCAAGTCATTTTAACTTTGGTTTTATTCTTCCTTTCTATAACCCCATTTTGTTGAAGAGTATAAGGAGTAGAAAAGTTGTGGTTAATACCATGTGCTGAAAAGATTTCTTCGAAATGAAAGTTCTTGAATTTACATCCATGATCACTTTAGATTCTAATGATTTTAGTTGCTACTTTGTTCATTATCCAATTACTGAGTTTGACAAAAGACTCAAAGGTTTCATCTTTGCTACTCAACAAGACTACCCAAGTGAATCTCGTGAAGTCATCCATAACCACCAATGAGAATCTTTTTCCGCCCATGCTCATACATTGAACAAGACCAAATAGATAAAGGTGGAGAAGCTCTAACAGTCTCTTAGTTACTACGTTGTTTATAGACCTAAATGACTTTTTAACTTGCTTACCAAGCTAGCAAGCTGAGCAAAGTCTATCTTTCTCAAAGCTGATATTGGGTAAACCCAAAACTAATTATTTTTAACTAATTTGGATAGAATATTCATATTTATATGACCCAACCTTCTGTGTCAAAGCCTAGAATTATCCTCCTTAGATACGAGATAAACATTAGTGGAGCCAGGGGATAAAATAATCATATACAAATTATAAATTCTAGGACCAAAGAGTATAGTTGAGTCAGTCTTACAATCAATAACTGAGCAACCTGTTGAGTCGAATGTAACCTTCTTGCCTTTGTCACAAAGAAGGGCTACGCTTAGAAATTTCAACTTAAGCCCTTGACTAGAGACACCTCTTCGATTGAAGGAGAAACACCAATAGGGCCACATCTAACAATCTTCCCTTTTTTGTTGTCTCCAAAGTTGCCACTCCCATTTCTTTCATGCTCTAATTAGATGAACTGGCTTAGAGAATAGTTATTCAAATACCACATTCCAGTATACTTAGAGAATACTTATTCAAATACCACATTCCAGTATGCTTGTTGAGTCGAATGTAACCTTTTTTGTTGTCTCCAGTATGCTTTCATATCCCATGATATGCTTAGAGAATAGTTATTCAAATACCACATTCCAGTATCATTAGCAGATCTTAGGCTCACCTACAAAACAATTACGTTTTCTTAAGTACCCATGCTTTCGAGCTAGGTCCTACCTTGTTAGTAGTGCTTAAATTAGTTCAATCGTACTCATTATAATAACAATTTTTATACCTACACATCATTGTGACATGTCTAGCTTTACCACAAAAGCCACACATTGCTTTTCATTTGAACTATCTCATTTTCTTCTTTGTAGAGGAATTCTTCCTCTAGAATTGCGAGATTAGTTACTCAAAGATTGACTATTAGTTGGAGGAAGAACCTGCTCCTTCTTTAAAGTTGTTATCTCAGTAGTCAACTCATCTAATTGCCAAGTGAGCTTGCTGTTATGACATTCAGCTTTTTCTTGAAGAAAGCGGATATCAAGAGATAAGGAAGAAATTTTGTCTTCCTGATCTTCACTTCCAGCTCTTTGATGTTTTTACCAAACTTATTAGTCAGCTTCATAACATCAAAGACTACTTGGGAAAACTCTTCTTTTGACAAAGAGATTTTAGTATGTACCTCAATTTGAGGATTTTTCCCTTTATTTTACTCAGCTTCAAAGTCAGTAGCAAATGAATTTCTCTTGGAAGCAGATGCGGAGCTCTCACCCTTTTCATTCTCAATTTCCATCAAGCAAAGGTTGACGAAATCTGTAGCTTCTTCATTTGATGATGGAGATTCATCAGAATTGGTCTAGTTTGTAGCAAGTGCCTCATTTTTCTTTGCGAACCACTTCTTGAATTTTTTCATTTTTAGATATAGGACAGGACGACCAGATATGACCCTTCTCGCCATAACCAAAGAATTTGATGTCCTTGTTGTGCTCCTTCTTGGGTCCTTCCTTAGCTCTACTCTGGTGCTAAGTTGGCTTGGTGTTGCTAGGAAACTTCTTCTTATTGAATTTCCCATCCTTCTTCATGAAGCACTTAAATCTCCTAGTCAAAAGTGCCATCTGCTAATTTGAATCACTTCTTGTTGATTCTTCAAATGGGTCAGCTTTAAGGATAATGGCTCTGCCCTCTTTCTCCTTGCCTTAACTTATTTTGGAGTCATTAGTATATTTCTTCAGGGACATCTCCTAAGTTAGCAAAGTGCCTATCAGCTCATCGTAGTTGTAGGTTTTATGGTCATGAGCTTCTTCAATGGCGCTCTTCTCGGCATCCCACTCAACAGCGAGACATCTGAGGATCTTCTTCACAATTTCTTCTTCGGTGAATTCTTTGCCCAATCTCTTCGGTTCATTAATGATATTAATGAACCTGGTATTTAAAGATTGAATACCGTCGTTAGCATCTGCCTGGAATACCTCATACTCTCAAAGCATGAGGTTGATCTTGGACTCTTTGACCTTATCAATCCCCTCGTAAGTGATTTCCAGCTTCCTCCAGATTTCTTGCACTGTCTAACATCCTGAGATCATGTTAAACTCTATAAGATCTAGCGCACAATGTAAGAAATTGATTATGAGTGTGTTCTCTTTGAGAAGCCTCACGTCATCATCATCGAAACCTTTGGATCAACTGGACACATACCCTGCCCACATAATAGTGGGAATACGGGGATCTAACTCTATTACTAGTCATGCTTGCATGCTTTGGGTTTGAATAAAAGTTTTCATGCGATTTTTCCAAAACATGTAGTGTTGGTCATCAAAGAGTGGAGGCCTGGTTATAGACATTCCATCTTTAAGGAGTGTTGTCTGCCCTAAGCCGGAACTATAGTTATTAAAAGCCATTTGGATCTTTGACTCTTAGACGATTAATCTAGATGCTGAGCTTTTGCTCTGATACTACTTATTGGTCCAAGATAGCTTAAATAACTAAGCAAAGGGGGTGAATTTAGTTACTTAATTCTTTTTAATATTTATCAAAATTCTTTCCAATTTCAGTTTTTAGATGCATGTTGAGTAACTTATGTTGTGAGTTGGTCTAAAAACTATAAACTACTCAGCTTCGTTGAACTAATTTATCTTTAATTTATGCTGAGTACTTTACTCAGCTTGGATTGGTTTTTCATGAAAAACTTATAAATAGAGAGAATGATGAATGAGCAGATACACTATAAAGATAGCGACAAGGTTAAAGAAAGTTAACACATGAGATTTTATCCTAGTTCAGCCCCTAGCCTACGTCCAGTCCCCGATTTCCTTTCCGGGCTTTAATCCACTAGTATTTCTTTCCTTCCTTAGGTGGATAAGCCGTTACAATGAGTAGATGCAATTACAGAAACTACCTATCTTTCTAACTACCACTCAACCGCAATTTAGGTACCCTTCCTAAACTATCATTCATATTCGAATTGAAAGATTGTGAACTAAGGATTTAAACTTATAAAAATCATTGAATCCTATTAAAATGTTAAATCTAATCTTATATCTCTTTATTACAAACTTATTGAACAATGAGTGTTTGCTTAAGAATGTTTAAGTTTGGAATTTCTGAATTCTAGGAATCATTTGACAATAATTCACATCTTAAGAAATTCGAGGTGATTCACCAAGTTTGAACGTCTTCTTTGGTCTTCTATTTATACTTGAAGGAGTTAGAAGTAGCCGTTGAAAACTTTTCATCATGACTTGATCTTCAATTTCTCTTCTCTTCATAGCTTTCAAATTTTTCCATTTGAAATAAATTCTAAGACATTTACAAACATAGAATATGAACGTTGAAGGGCTAGATTAATCTTTTAATATAGATGCGTCCAAAACTTATTTATTATGAAATACTCAACCTTACTCCGCTTTTCTTACTCCAAACCATAACTTAATTAAAACTCAATAAACTAAGTTGTTTTTCCTTAAACAAACTCAAGTAAACTTGTTTAATTAAGAGTCTACTAAGTACTAAATTAATTTCACTATCCTAGTTAGTTTGTTATTTCTAAAATGTTTTAAGTACTGTAAAGTTCTATTAACTTGGGTTCCACAAAAATTTCTCGAAGTCATGTGTGATAATAAGAGTGCTATTTACCTACTAAAAACCCAGTTCAACATGGCAGGATGAAGCATGTCAATATAAGACATCACTTCATAAGGGATATTGTGCTATGAGGAGATGTAAAATTTGAGTATGATTCATCAGCAACAACATGTTGACATATTTACAAAATCAATTACAAATGAGTAGTAGTTCAACATTCTAAGGGAGTTATTGGCATGGAAAATACAATTTTAAGAAATCACAACAAACTTCACTAATTGGTGAAATTACCATGGCAATAGCTCCCTTAGAATGTTACCTCTTTAGTCTAATTTAATGAAACTTCATAATATCTTAAGTTTTGGAATTTCAAACTAATTAGGCCAGCAAAATTCATTAGGTAATAGTAGATTCTTAATTAAGTTATTAGTAGAATCAATTTTAAGTGGTTAAATTAACTTGGCATTTCTGACTAATGCTTAATTAAATCAACAATGGCTGTTAGTTAATTTGCAGAGTTGAAAAGCAGAGTGAATAATTCAACAACAAAATTTTAATTGAGATAACTCAAAACAATCATTTAAATAATGCTTTGCTGACTTTAAGTAACATTATATGCTTTAATCCATTCTGTGAGGAATATTCTATTTAGTGTCTAACTTTTAGGAATTAATGATGTCACTTCAAAGAGATTTCATGACAAAAGGGAAAAGGTTCAATGCGGTTATTTGGATCTTAGTGCTACGCTACAAAGTTAATAAGAATGAACAAGTCGTGCCTCCATTTTAACCCATGCGTATCTACAAGTGTCGGAAGCTTCAACGAATGCAGAGAAGATGCATGAAAAAGTTGTAGCACCTCTCTTACAAAATTTTTTTACTAGATTTAAATAGCTTGAAAGCCTTGTCTCTTAACGGATTAATCCTATCTCTAAACAATCATATCTTTGTTAGACAACAATATGATTTTAATCTATAACGGTTAGAAGCTATCTCACAAGGAAAGAAGAATTAGAGCTGTTAAATGTTCTGACCACATAAGCTACTTCAAAAAAATTACTTATAAAAAAAGCTTAAAATAGCATTTCAGAATTTGGTAAATACACCTAAAATTTCTAAAGCTGAAACCTCTATTGAAAAGAATCTCAACGTTCAAAATTCCTCAAGAATTCAAAAGTAAACACTGAAAGTCCATTTTATTTGTAATCGAGAGAGAAATAGACTTAGAAGATAGCTAAGTTCTCTAACTATAAAAGGAATCAACATTTTTATAATTTGCATTTCTTTCAATCCTTTTAAGTAAAAGCTGATTTATTGATTTAAACAACGTATCAATTCAGTTGGGTTAGATTATAGCTTGGAGAGTACTTGTTGTAATTGGGAACCAATTATGAAAGGCTTTTTCACCCAATTAAAGGTGTTACACTAGTGGAATAAAGCTCAGGAAAGATACCTAGGGACTAAAGGTAGGAATTGTCTGAATTAGTATAAAATCAAGGTGTAAACTTTCTTTCTTGGCATTTACTTTAACTAAGAATAAATCATTCAACACTTGCTATATTTTTCTAATTGTTTACCATATCTCTCCTTATTCACTTAGCATCTTACGATGTCTTGCTTAGTAGTTAACTCAACAATTGTTTGTTGAAACTAAGTACAGCTTGAGTTGTCCAGTTTCATTTGTTTGTGCATCTAGACTTTCTTTATATATCGCAATCATTTTTAAATCGTTATTTTGAATATAAAAAGGGTTAAATTATTCAAAAATACTCCATCCGATTTAAAATAACTATTGTTTTAGGACCTTAGAAACTTTTGGTCCTATAGACGGCTCGTAAACAACTGTAGAGGGGGGGGGGTGAATTCGAATCTTGGTTACTTTTAACTGTTTATGAAATTCTATTTCACCAAGTCAAGTTTTTATATGCGTCCTGAGTATGCGTACTGAGTTGCGACATAAAAATGAAATAAACTACTCAGCTTTGCTGGCACAGTTTATCTACAATCTACTGCTGAGTGCTTAACTCAACAAAGATTGGATTTTCAAGCAAAAATGAATAACAGAGAAATGAAGAATGCGCAGAATGAAGTAAAAGCTAAGAGCGTAAGTTTAGAACTTCAACACCTGAATTTTTATCCTGGTTCGGCCCAAGCCTACCTCTAGTCCTCGGATACCTTTTTCGAGCTTTAATCCATTAGTGTTCATTCCTTACTTAGGTGGAGAAGCCTTTATAGCGGGTAGACACAGTTTTAAAAGAAGTTCCTTCCTTCCTAACTATCGCTTGACTTATTTTGGGTACCCTTCCCAAACTAACACTCAGATTTAATTGAAAAAATTATGAACTGAATTCAACTTATAGAAACATTGAATCCTTATAATGATCGAAGGGGATTTCTCTCTATTACAAACAGATTTGGAATTGATGTTTGCTGATTACTTGAGATTGGAATTTCTTGAAGCTAGGAGTAATTTCACAGAGTTTCAGCTCTAAAAGAAATTCGAGGTGATTCACCAAGTTTAAATCTCTGCTTTGGTCTTTTATTTATAGTTGAAGTTTTGTGAAGTAGTCATTGCAAACTTTTCGAGGTCGCTGATCTTCAATTTCTCTTCTCTTCATATCTTTCGAATTGGAGACAGATTCCAGGATGTTTAGTGATAAGAATTTGAACATTGAGGAGTGATAAAATTTCCTTCACAAAATCTCCTTTTATTTTCAAGCAATTCAATTGAGAGAGGCACGTGATATTGCAATGTGGAATCTTCAGATTGAATGAATTGCTGATGTTGGTACAGGTGCACGAAGATATAAAATGGTGCATGTCAGATGATTCATTTTATCTTGGAATTTAGTGAGGGAATCATGACATTCCATATTGACACCTTTTATCTTCTGAGGACCATTAGAAATCTTC
Source organism: Euphorbia schlechtendalii (assembly GCA_949673415.1). NCBI lineage: Eukaryota > Viridiplantae > Streptophyta > Magnoliopsida > Malpighiales > Euphorbiaceae > Euphorbia > Euphorbia schlechtendalii. The sequence continues at coordinate 37,631 of CATIWQ010226525.1, read as the reverse complement.
CTTAATTTCAGTGCAATTATTCTTGAAAAATATCTAAGGAATATTCCATTTCTCACAAAATCAATTAGTGGCGCGTGCATCATTCAGTTTCAAAGATAACAGCTTTTAATAAAAAAAACTAACTCAGCACAGCTGAGCTGATATGCGTCTGAACTACGTACTACTCAACACTCAACTTTTCCTATTCTAAGCCATAACTTAATTAATTACTCAGCAAAACTTAGTTGTTTTCCCTTAAACAAACTCTAGTCAGCTTCATTAATTAAGAGTATACTTAGTACTCAATTAATTTCACTAACCTAGATAGTTTGCTATTTCTAAAACATTAAAGTACTATGAGGTACTATTAACTTGAGTTCTACAATCTCCCTCATTTTGGACAGATAGAAAACCATGTAGAAGAAGAAGTTAATTTAATAAGTAGCTTAGAGATATCAAAGATACCTGAAAGTGATATAAGACTCCCTTATGCTGAGTGACTTCCCTTAGTCAACTTGAACTTCTCCATATTGAGTGAGTCTTCTTCAAGTTGCTCAGCTCCCCCATACTTATAGGATTTTTCTTTACTTTTGGGACTTCATCTTACTTCAGCTTTGCTTCAAGGATGGTCTCTTGTATGAGCTCCTGCATAAGATATTCAACACATAGCAAAAACATACATACAACATATATTTAAAGTTAAGAAGATCTTAACTTGAGGAAGAAACTTTTATTTTTTATTAATATCAAAATTGACTTAGTCAGTACATTATTTATGTCCTAAACTAAGAGTACAAACTAAAGCTCTATTATACGGTTTTTGAAAAGAAACTACAAGGAATATTGCCTATACTACTTTTTGTGAATAGAAGAAGAAGAGCCAACAGTCATGTCTTGATGCTTTGGATGTTGCTGTTGAGAAGGCTTATGATGGAACTGTTACCTTGGAAGAGATCCCTTATTAAGATTCACCATTTAGAAAGTATCTTCAGCTACCTTCTCCCCCTTTGCTATCTAACCTTGGGCAAGTTGCTCAAGGCAGGTATTAAAGGCATCGAGGGTAGCCCTGAAGCTCTCTTGCTAGCCGATTATCTGCGGGGATATCTCTTGCTCTAGTTGTGCTTTGCATTCAATGGTAAGAAAATCATGATCATTAAGCTCATTGAGAAGAAGTTGATGACATCTAGAGAGGTATGCTATCTGCTCAAAGCCCTGACACGTGAATTATTGAAAATAGTAAAGAAGGCCTCGGAAGTCCATTGCTGTCAATGCTATCTTCAGCTGTACTTTGATGTCAAGAACCTTGGGACCAATTGATGATATGTTTTTGGTAGTATAATCAATGTCCTTCGCATCCAGCTCACCCGTCTTCAGTAGAGTCTCAAATTTCTTCTTCAAGTCTTCCACTTGAGTCTTGATGACGTTCAGCTTGGTGTGGATAGTCATGCCAGTCGTAGGCAAACTTGGAGTCGGCATGTCTAGAAAAATCTTCCCCATGGCAGTCACAAAGAACTTCTACGAGGAGGATACTTTCTTGGTGATTCACGATAGGGGCCTTATCCAACTTGGTACAGATATTCTTTAGTAGCTTGACCATCTCATCCTGCTTGTTATCATGGACAAGCAAGAACTTTAACTAGGCTTCTACCAACTTCGTGATACTATGGCCAATATCATTGGTTCCTTTCATCTCCTTGAAGACGTTCTTGATTTTATTATCAGTCAGTCTTTTTATTTTAGTCTATTCCTCACCAAACTTATGGACCTATATCAATTGAGTATCCATTTTGGTACCCAAAAGACTCAGCTACTCAGTAGCACCATCCACACTAACCTTTATCTTTCCTATAATAGCGTTAGCCATCGCAGTAGACGTGGGGATAAAAGTGATTGCTTCCCCAAGCTGGGCTACAGAATCCATTAGGCCTTTGAGTATTAGGGTCATCTTAATAACCAAACTCTTGGCACTCTCTTTTTCCAAATGACTTTGAATAGCCAACAAGCTACCCTGTATCCTCTCAAATTCTTCAACGTTTTGAGATTCACTAGACCCACTTGTGTGCTGTTTGAACTCAGGCAATTTTGCCTTCGGTCTGGATGATAAGTTTGTCATCTCATTAGCCAGTAGCACTTGGCTTTCTGCTCCATTTAACTCAACGATAATCTTGAGTGCAGGGAATTTCTTCCTAGCTAACTCTTTGATTTCCGCTAAGAAAGATGCATCAGCCAAATCCTCATAGAGTGGCTCTCTACTGGGTTCAGTTGCATCATGGGTTGTAAAATTTGCCTCAACATTCAGACCACTTGCTTTTCCTTGTTGAGCATAGTTTTCAGCATTAAGAACTTCCCTAACTAGAGGGGTTAAGGGGGTAGAGGATAGTTGTGATGAAGAGGTTGGGGCAGAGGTATTGGAAGAAAGTTTGTTGAGTGGAATAGAAAGTGTAATTTATGTACAATGAAGGGTTTGAATTTGATGTTGCACAAGAGAAGGGTGAGAATGGCTCGGGGAAAATGAGTCATGGCTCTTTGTGGGAGAAGAAATATTGATAGGAGAGTTAGGTGTGTTGATAGGTGAAGAGGGGATTTTGATAGGAGAATTTACAATGATTGAAGGAGGAGGAGAATTTAAAATGATTGAAGGAGAAGGAGAATTTACAGTTAGTTTTTCAGAATCTATAGGAGTAGAAACTAAGGGATTAGAAGGATTTAAAGGAGATGAAGTGGTTTTAGGATTTATAGAAGAAGAGGGGATAGGAATTTTAGGAACCTCTTGGTTAACTATTTGACCCAAGGATGGGTCAGCTTGAGGTTTCTCATACTGAGTTGAGGATTCCTCAACATGAGTGAAAGTGGGTGTAAGGATGCTAGGTCCCTGAGGATCCGACTCCTTAGGAATAAGGGTAAGGGTTTCTCCAGCATCTTCCTCACTACTCACCACCTGCACATTACGTTGTAGGGGCCTATTGGTGGTAGAACGCTTGCGCTGGGTTCCTTTGATTTTGGCAAAAACATCTTGGACCTCAGCAATAGTGTTAGGACTCAAAGTGTCCTCTTCTCGTGACTTCTTAACCTCTCCCTACTCCTCTTATTCCTCAGAAAACACCATTTTGCATTTTCTTTGGTGCAGGAACTCATTGGCCGTAGCTACATCTTCAGTTTCCTCCACTTGCTACTTAACATGGATTTTGGCCTCTGCTTCACATTGAGTGTGGGTTTCAACCTTCATTTACCTTATTTAACATAGGGGCTGAGTAGGGGCCTCATTGGCTTTGGATTGAGCAGGGCTTTTCCCCCTAGCCTTGGAAGAAGCAGCCTTCTTCTTGGGAGAGGAGGTAGTGCTAACTTTCTCTAGGATGCTGGATATGGGAGCTTTGTTTGAGTCATCGCTTTCATTGAAGTCCACCATGAAGCCATCTTCATCCTCCTACAGGATTTCCACAGGCACCATTGTTTGTACGCACTTCAGCTTTCACTTTTGGTGAACTTTGTTGTACCTAGCATGCACCTAATTGTGAACCAGTCAGCTGAAGTGTGCCATCTCCACTTTCTTCTTCACTGGCAGCACTGTTTCACCTGACTTCCCCAAAAACTGAGTAAGGTCAACTTTCGCTACCCTCATTATCTCGTTAATGAGGTAACCATAGTGATAGATGGTAGTCATCTTGGTAAGGAGATGAAGGATCATCATAGGCCAGTTCAGCTTCTTACCCTCTACCATATGGTAGACCACACACCTTTCAAAATAGGTGCAGCTAGTCACCGAGCCAGTCTTCGGTAGCAGCAACTTCACCACGAGTTCATGGCACATCCTAGTAATCCAACTCATGCCACTCATTGTAATCTCCCTAGAAACATAGTTTGCAAGAGCTCCTAATCCTCCGGGATCACCACAACGTCTTCATCGCTGGTCCTTCTGAGCTGGGTGCCCTTATTTGGCATATTGAGGGTAATTCCAATTAGCCTTGCATAGATGAGGGTGGTTTTACCCCCAAAATCCATCATTAGGACATCATCAAATCCCTGGATTGTTTAGAGATTTGAGTAAAATGCCTAATGAGCCCTATGATAGCAGACCCTCCATCTTCAGAAAGGAACTCAGGTGTTATTTCTTAATGATGCGATGCATGGTCTTGTTGAGCAACAGACCTTCATAGTCCACTTCATAAATTGGACCAAAATCCATATTATCAGCCCACTCAACTCTTTTGAAAGTAGGTTCCCTCTCTGAAGAGTGAGCTTCTCTATCTTTCCTTCAGCGCTAATAACAATTTTCATTGTTGCGGTGCTCTTCAGTCACGTGGTTTTGGTTTTCCCCATTTGAGAGTTTGAAAGAAAGGATTTGAAAAAAAGAAGAGAATTAGGGATTTTAGGGTTTAAATGCTATAAGATTGAGAAAGTAAGTAATCTCTAACTCCTCAACTGTTCACCTTATATAGACTTCAGCAACTCTCTAGGGCATGTGGAATTACCTTAACTCAAGATGGAAATGGACGCTAAGATTTGAGTGATTTCAACCGCCTAAGTAATACGATGAGTTTTGGTAAAAATGGTTCCAATTCAAACGCACGTCTTTTTGAAACCGTAGAGATTTGAAATTTAACCGCGAGTTGTTCCTCACACCGTTTCTTTGAAATATTGACGGTGTTATCCATGTGTCTTCTTTAAGACATACTCTCCAACACTTAGCCAAAATTTTGAGGATTTCAGCTTCTTCTTCTTCTTCATCATGGATTAGCCATTCTAATTAATTGCCTCAGTACAGAAAATTATTCCTTAGGCAATGGCTTAGTGAAGATATCAGCTCGCTGGTCCTCAAAAGGAACATACTCCAGCTTGACATCTCCTCATAGAACGTGATCCCTAATGAAGTGATGTCTTACGTTGACATGCTTCATCCTTCCATGCTGAATTGGATTTTTGGATAGGTCAATTGCACTCTTGTTATCACACATAACTTCTAGACAGCTTGACTTTATACCATAATCTTCTAATTGCTGCTTAATCCATAGCAATTATGCTACACAACTTCCTGCTGCAATGTACTCGGGGCATCAGAAGTTTGCTTCTTACTATACCATGAGACAAGGCACTCTCCAAGGAAATAACATTGTCTTGTTGTACTTTTCTTGTCGAGCTTTTCTCTCCCATAATTAGCATATGTGAATCCCCTAGAAGTGAAATTTGAGCTAGTGGGATACCACAGACTTGCCTCAATTGAACCTTGCAAGTACTTGAGAATTTTCTTAATAGTAGCTAAGTGAGATTCTCTAGGATTAGCTTAATAATGAGCACAGTTGCACACAGCATGCTGCATGTCTGGCCTACTAGTATTGAGATAGAGAAGAGAACCAATAATCCCTCTGAAGAACTTGCTATCCACAAGTTTTCCAGCTTCATCTTTACTCCAGATAGTATCAGTGGCTATGTGAGTGGACATCGACTTCGAATGCTCCAATCAAATTTCTTCAAGAATTCTTTGCCATACTTAGCTTGACTGATGAAAATTTCATCTTCAATCTGCTTGATTTGAAGACCAAGAAAGAAATTGAGCTCTCCCATCATAGACATTTCAAACTCGCTCTTCATCTGCTTGATGAATTCCTTGCACAGCTTCTCATCAGTTTCCCCAAATATGATATCATCAACATATATTTGGACTACCAACACATCATCCTTCCTTCACCAGATAAATAGAGTTGTTTCTGCTTTTCTTCTTTCATAGCCTTTGCTGATCAAGAAATTGGTCAGCCTCTCATACCAAGCTCTAGGAGCTTGCTTCAATCCATAGAGAGCTTGCTTCAGTTTGAAAACATGCTCAGGATACTTCAGATCTTCAAAGCCTATAGGCTGGTAAAAATAGACTTCTTCTTGAATTAATCCATTCATGAATGCTCTCTTGACATCCATTGGAAACAATTTGAAGTTCATATGAGATGCGAAAGCACACAGGATTAGAATTGCTTCTAATTTGGTTACAAGAGCATAAGTCTCATCGTAATCGATTCCTTCTTGTTGATTTTAGCCTTGAGCAACAAGCATGGCTTTGTTCCTGAAAACAGAGCCATCTTTATCTAGCTTGTTCTTGAAAACCCATTTTGTACAAATAATTGATTTCCATTTCGGCTTGAACTGATCCAAACATCATTGCGCTTGAACTGATCCAGCTCCTCTTGCATTGAGATCATCCAATAATAATCTCCTTCTACATCTTCAAACTTCTTAGGTTCGATCAATGATATGAAGGCCAGATGACTCATCATCCTACTGAGCTAACCTCGAGTCATCACTAGATTATGAACATCATCAACTATGATGTCTGCTAGATGGTTGTCTTGAACTCTAATCTCTCTTGGAAGACTCAGATCAACAGCTGGAGGATCGATAACGGGATGCTGAGGTGGAGGTTGATCTTCCCCATTGTTGAAGTTGATAGAAGATCCTCATCATCATCTTTGGCTTCCTCAGCTTCGAGTTCTTATGATGGGCTAGTCAGCACAGATGGTGGCATATTGAGTGGATTTGCTTGCTAGGGTGACAAGTGTATATTTAAACTTATAATCGTGATATTTTCAATCATTAAACATTATAGTTTAAGTCATTTTATACTTCATATAAAAGATTTCACGTGGTATGTAGTTGTTTTTTATGCAAATGCAGGTACTAGGTAATTCTTGGAAGTAAAATGATTAAAGTTCGAAATCTATGCAAAAAGAGTGAAAAAGGTGCAAAAAGATTCGTGGAACTTAAGGAATTGGCAAAGGATCGAAGATGTCAAAGATCGGTAGAAATCCCAAAGAGGAATCATGTAAAAAAGGCATGTCACGATCGTGACACATATATCGTGGTCGTGACTTGTTAACCTTCATAGCAGAAAGTTGCCAACAACGTATTCACGGTCAAGACATACATTCGCAGTCGCGACCATGATGATTTTTTTTGTCAACTCTTCTCTTCTTTAAACAGCCATCAACCACCATCAACTGTTAGATGAAAAGACACCTTTTGGAAGTCAACCAATCATGAAAAGGTGCCTTTCCATTGTAGATGAGATCAAACCAACTCAACCAATCACAATGAATGGGTGCAACTCTTCGCCAATTGACATGACCCTTCGTCTTAACAGATGTAACCCTTCATACTCTATAAATAGGGCTCCAAACTCTATAATTTTGTGTGTTGTGTTGTGGTGTGACATATGGCACATGGTGTATAGTGTGGTATACGTGCATACATAGTTTTAAAGAGAAAATTGTGTAGATTTCGCTTTGTTCTAAATTAGCGAGAAAATGTATAAGTGATTCAAACCTTATTTCGATCACTATATTTCACTACATATTCGAGAGATTGTTGTATAAGTGTAATTGCAAATCACTTATCAAAAAAAATTTTCGTTCTTCAATATTCGTTTATTCAATATTCACAAAGAATAGCATCCTAGCGGAGGTTCTGTACAAGTCGAGATCAATTTCAAAGTAGATGCAGGAATTGCAGGAATTGACGACTCCCATTAAAGAGTGGATACAGTTAGATCAACTTTAGCTTTCACTTGCATACCTTACAACTTTGGTTTGTTTTCTACATATACTTTCTATTTCGAAGTTTATGATATGTCTATGTATCATATTGTGTATTTCGTGTTAAGTCTTTTATATTAATCAAGTTATATGTTTTTGAGTTTACTTTAAGAGTGATTTTGGGGTTAACAAGATTGTGTATGATTATTGTATCTGTGTTTATAACGCTATTTAGTGAGCCAACATTTTTTGAATGGTAACTTGCTAAATTTGGCTATGTGAGAGCGACCCGTACTAAGCATAGTACTATTGTTATCCAGGTTTATATAATCATCTTAATTCATTTGCACTAGATTTTGAAAAGACATTTCATGTGTTGCTCTGTGGTGAATAATTAAATATTTGAGTGTCTAGAACCTAATCTGTTAAAATAGTCTAGTGTACATAATATCTTTGATGATTTTGCATGTTTTCTTTGCTATACTTGTTCGTAGGGATAATATATACCGATTTCTTCTACTCTAATCTATCTATACAATTATCTATTTATTTACCATCATATCTCTACCAACCCAACAACAATAAAAATTATCTATTTTCATTTACCCCGTAACAGAACCGAATTCCTTCCTTGTGGGATCGATATCTTTTAAAACTACATCAAAACTGTATACTTACAATGGTCACCATTTTTCTATTTGATAAGCGGTATTGACAACACCTGTTCGTATTTGAACTTCTTAACTTATCGGTAGAAAATTGGGGAACAAGGTCTTTGGCTTCATTACAGAATATAAGCCCTCAGAATAATTAGAGTCAAGTGTGATTCTAGAGATTAAGTTACTGGAGACTACGGTACCTTTTATTTTATTCATATATTTGTTTGTTATTTATTTTGTTTTGAGTTAAAATGTTTGCCAACATGCATCAGGATACGTTTTGTGGAGATTACATGATTGATAATCTAATTGACATATGCATAGATGAAATTTATCATGTCACATCTCATGAAGAGTCAACATCTGAATATCTTGAAAATTTAGAATATTCCTCTGAAACAAAAAAATTAGTTAGAGAGGATGAATGTACACCACCTTCTATAGATAAACCATCCTTAGTAGAATTGAAGCAATTGCCTAGTCATTTGAAGTATGCATTTTTAGGAAGTAACAATACCCTAGCCATTATCGTTTCTAGTAAGTTATCTAATCTGCAAGAAGAAGCATTATTGGAGACAATAAAGGGTAGAATTAGGAGTATTGGCAAATTTTTGATATTAAAGGGATTAGCCCTAATATAGTAATGCATTTCATAAATTTTAAAAATGATAGTAAACCTAAGATAGAAAGGCAAAGAAGATTAAACCCTCACATGAAGGAAGTTGTTAAAAAGAAAATAATTAAGTTTGCTAGATGTAGGAATTATCTATCCGATTTCAGATAGTGAGTGGGTCAGCCCTATTCAATGTGTTCCAAAAAAAGGAAGTATTACTGTAGTTTAGAATGAAAAGGGTAACTTAGTTCCTACTAGGATAACAACTAGATGGAGAGTTTGCATAGACTACAGAAAATTAAATGCAGCCACTAGGAAAGACCATTTCCCTTTACCATTTATAGATCAAAGGTTAGAAAGGATATCAGGTCATGCATTTTATTGTTTTCTTCATGGATTCTCTGGATATTTTCAAATTCATATCAAGCCAGATGACCAAGACAAAACCACTTTTACATGTCCATTTGGTACATTTGCTTATAGAAGAATGTCTTTTGGGTTGTGCAATGCTCCGGCTACTTTTCAGAGGAGTGTTTCTGCTATTTTTAGTAAGTATGTTGAGGATATTATGAAAGTTTTTCATGGATGATTTCTCTGTATATGGAAATTCTTTTGAAAAATGTCTAGAAAGTTTGGATATATTACTTGCTAGATGTGAAGAAACTAATTAGGTATTGAATTGGGAGAAATGTCATTTTATGGTTAATGAAGGTATAGTTTTAGGTCATAAGATAGATGAGAAGGGAATTCTAGTAGATATAGCAAAAATCAAGATCATTGAGAAATTACCTCCTCCCATAAATGTTAAGGGAATAAGATCATTTCTAGGCCATGCTGGATTTTACAGAAGGTTTATTAAGAACTTGTCGGTTATAGCTAAACCTTTAACTAATTTATTAGTTAAAGATATGAAATTCGATTTCTCTAATGACTGTTTAAAAGCCTTCAACACTTTAAAACAAGCACTAATTTTAGCACCCATAATTGTGAAACCAAATTGGACTCTACCATTTGAATTGATGTGTGATGCTAGTGATGCTGCTGTTGGTTGTGTTTTAGGTCAATGGTATGAAAAGAATTTGCATGCAATTTATTATGCGAGTCGTATATGCATGGAAAAAGAGATGTTAGCAGTTGTATATGCATGTGATATATTTAGATCATATCTGATTGGATCTAAAGTAATAGTTTATACAGATCATGCTGCTTTGAGGTATTTGTTTGCTAAGAAAGATGCCAAACCTAGATTAATTAGGTGGATCCTTCTTTTACATGAATTTGACTTAGAAATAAGGGACAAAAAGGGAAGTGAGAATACCGTAGCTGATCACTTATCTCGTTTAGAAGATGATAAGGGACCTATAGGTGAAACTGGTAATATTAATGAATTCTTTCCAGATGAAAATCTTATATCTGTAAAAAATATTGTTAATCCATGGTATGCCGACTTTGCGAATTACTTAGTTACGCATACTTTACCCTCTGATTTAGATTTTAATGGTAAGAAGAAATTTCTTAAGGATATTAGATCATTTATGTGGGATGACCCTTACTTATTTAAGGTTTGTGCCGACGGTATTATTCATAGATGTATAGATGACACTAACTTTTCTTCAGTTTTAAGTCATTGCCATGATATATGGAGGACATTTAGGACAAGCAAAAATTGCTGCTAAAGTTCTAGAAAGTGGGTTTTATTGGCCAACGTTATTCAAGGATGCTAAAGATTTTGTTCAAAATTGAGATAGTTGTCAAAGAACAGGAAATATAAGTTGAAGGGATGAGATGCCATTAAAAAACATCTTTGAAGTAGAACTCTTTGATGTTTGGGGTATAGATTTCATGGAACCATTTCTCACCTTCAATGGTAATCAATACATTCTGGTTGCAGTTGACTATATTTCGAAATGGGTTGAAGCTAGCGCATATAGTAAGAAAGATGCTAGAGTAGTTGCTAAGTTTCTTAATCAATTATTTAGTAGATTTGGAGTTCCTAGGACCATAATTAGCGATGGAGGTTCACATTTCATCAATAAGACGTTTGAGAGTTTGATGCAAAAGTAGGGAGTGCATCATAAGGTTGCTACTCCATATCACCCTCAGACTAATGGTCAAGTAGAAATCTCTAATCGAGAAATAAAGTGGATTCTTGAAAAAACTATCTCAAATTCTAGGAAAGATTGGTCCACTAAGATAAATGATGCATTATGGGCTTACCGAACAGCTTTTAAGACACCTATTGGTATTACACCCTATAAGTTGGTTTACGAAAAGGCTTGTCATTTACCAGTATATGGATTTACACAAAGCCAGTGAAAGAAGAAAGTTGGATTTAAATGCGTTAGAAGAGCTACGTTTATCATCATATGAAAACGCAAAGATCTACAAAGAGAAGACAAAACGATGTCATGATGCAAAACTATGGGAAAAGAAGTTTAAGGTTAGAGATAGAGTTCTATTATATAATTCCAGACTTCGCTTGTTTCCTGGAAAACTCAAATCTCATTGGAAGGGACCTTATGAAGTTATTCAAGTGTTTGATAATGGAGCATTGGAATTGAAACTCGAAAATGGAGAAATATTTTGAGCCAATGTTCAACGATGCAAACCTTATCTCGGAAATAAATTTGAACAACAAGACGTTGATCTTCAATTACTATCGTCACCATATATTATTCAAGGTATGAAATAGTAAATATTTATCTTTTGTATTTAACAATGTTTGTTTGTGTTTCTAAGTTCTTATAGGTACAAAGTCTAAAAATTGAAGAATTTGAAGAATTAAAGAAGATCGCGACCGTGACATACATCTTGTGCTCATGAATATCGAGTTTCAAAACGTACTGTTTTTGTGATTAAGGGAATCACGATAGCGATAAGCCTTCGTTATCTCAACATGGGCAAAATATAACCATTACAGATCTCGATTCAGCAAGTGACAGATGTTCGTAACTGCCATTAACGACTAGTTTTGAGCAATAACTGCTATATTGACTATTGTGGCCAATTAGAGACCTCTTAGAACTCTATAAATAGGTATAAGTTGAACTCTAGCAACTACAACATTCAAAAAGCTTACAAAAATTCTGAAATTTCTTCATCTTCACTCTTCAACATTCAACCTTTTTTCTTTAAACCTTTCCATTTCAAAACAATAAAAATGCCTTTGAAGAAATCTACTAATAGGAAAGAAAGAAAAACATACAAAGAGGAGTATGGTTATCCTTTCCCTTTAAGGACAAGAGAAGAGGGCAAGCGCTATCGAAAGCTAAGTAAATTGGATATCACGGGGATTATATTCCTCGATATGGTCTTCTTGGAAACATTGAATCTCTGTAGAGGGATGGAGGATTATCTTTTTACTCTTGGACTCACAAAGTTTGTGGATTTGCGTTTTCCACAAAATCGAGATTAGATTCTCGAATGTCTAGTGACATTCGACTATGAAGATGCACGGAAAAGGTTGATAAAATTCAGCAATCAAGGTAATCTAGATATTGTAACGAGGGATATGATGCATACTTGGTTCAGGTTTGAAGTCGAAAAATCATCAACCATGATGGATTCTTTTCAACCAAATCGAGTTTTGGCAGATTTAACAGGTAAGAGAGTCTTTGACCCAAAAAATTCTCCAAATAACTTTATTAAGGATGGGTGAATTCTTCTTCTCAACAAATACCTTTCCACTTCGGTATTTTGTCGAGTAGAGCATACCAAAGTCCAAAAGAAAGATTTGCTTGTTCTTTCTTTCGCTTTGATGAAACAAAAATCGAAATTTGTGGATATCATATGGGACATGATGAAGAAGAATTCTACAAGTATGAGAAACAAGATTGGGGTGGCCAAAATTATCACCGCTATCATCTTGGGTGCAAGAAGCGAATTCCCCTATGTCCAACAACCGGGTGAGTATTTTCGCTAGATGGATGGGACATACTTATAGAATATCGGACTTCTTCAAGAGAAATGATGGTGTATATTCTTTCTACTCCTACTCCAACCGCACTAAGAAGCTGATCTAAACTCATGAAGATTATTTTGTTGGACCATCTAATCCTACCGCTAGACATTGTCATGGAAAAGCTCCAATGATTAAAGAAGAAGAAGAAGAAGAAGAAGATGAAGCTCCGGAAGATTGGAAGGCGAGCATGTAACAAAAATTAGACAATTGCCAAGCGGAACTTGAAGTAATGAAAAAGGACATGAAAATTCTAAAGAAGAGTAATAAATCGATGCTTCAAAAATTACTTTCTTTCTTTCGAAAACAAAATTGTCAATTTACTCCTAGTCCCCCAGATTCTCCTTCTCAATGAAACGGGGTTTTCTCTTTTCTTTATTTCTCTTTTTCAAATTTTTGGACTAGTTGCTAGTTGTTTGTTTTTAGTTTTCAATTTTTAATAAAGTCATCCACAATAAGGACATTGTGTTCTTTAGTGTCGGGGGTGTTTGTAAAAAAATCCCGAAAATCCAAAAAAATTAAATAAAATGAAAAAGTCGAAGAATTTGAAAATTTTTCTTGATTTTTGTGTTATTTATACATTAGCCATACCTATATTATACTAAAATTTGTCCAAGGTTATTTTTAAGTGTTAGCTATTTCAAGTTTGAGCGATCGCTTATTAGCACAACATTTATCAATTTGGCAAGGATGAGGGTGAGTAACATTCGAAAACAACATTCTAAGTAAGTTTTGATATACATTTCAATGCAACATGAATTAGTATAAGTTGTATAGTTTTAGTTTAATGCTACCGATAAGTTTAAGTGGAGTAATATCTAGTGGTGTTCTTACTATGAGTTTTATTTGCAAATCTCGAATACGTCCTATAAGTATTGAGTGTGTTTAATGTGTTGGGAAACTATAACCATAATACTTTGAAATTGATCAATAAAGGATGAGGGTATTGAGAGAAAACTTAAAAGAAAGAGAGGATAACCAATGAGTTATGCAAAAGGTGAGGAATGGTACAGAGCAGAAACTGCAACCATTCAATGAATGAAAAAAGAAAAGTAGCATAGCACAAAAAATGGGTGCAAAGTACAAAGTACTTCAAAAAACATAGGCTTAAAAGAAAAAAAAATGGGAGAGTGGTATAGAGCATAAAATGCAACCACTGAAAAAAGGGGAGAGTGGTATGGAGCATAAAATGCAACCACTATATGTTTAGCATCCTAAGTTACCTAAAAATGACTTGAGATCAAAATTATTCAAAGTGTGCTTCCTTTGTCCTTTATACTTTATGATATAATTAAGAGATGGAAATATTCAAGCACGTATATAAAACTTATATGAAGATGCAATTTGGTTAAACTTCCATTAGGAGAAAATGTATGCAACTAGACTATATGAATTGCACATTACTAATTTGTGGGAAATGACGTTAGTTGACATGAGTATTATGAAATGTGGAATGTGGTACTCACGATAATAGTCTTTCACCAAATAAGGTACGAACTTGGATTACTAATTCTATACACTTCTGTTGTTCACCTTGAGGACAAGGCAAAAGTTAAGTGTAGGGGTGTGATAAGTGTATATTTACACTTATAATCATGATATTTTCAATCATTAAACATTATGGTTTAAGTCATTTTATACTTCATATGAAAGATTTCACGTGGTATGTAGTTGTTTTTTATGCACATGCAAGTACTGGATAAACCTTGGAAGTCAAAATGATTAAAGTTGGAAATCTATGCAAAAAGAGTGAAAAAGGTATAAAAAGATGCATGGAACTTAAGGAATTAGCAAAGGATCGAAGATGTCAAAGATCGATAGAAATCCCAAAGAAGAATCATGTGAAAAAGGCATGTCACGATCGTAACACATATATCGTGGTCGCGACTTGTTAACCTTCGCAATAGAAAGTTGCCAACCAAGTATTCACGGTCATGACATACATTCGCAGTCTCGACCTTGACCATTTTTTTATCAACTCTTCTCTTCTTTCAACCACCGGATAAGAACAATCAACTGCCATTAACCATCAGACGAAAAGACAACTTTTGGAAGTCAAACAATCATGAAAAGGTGCCTTTCCATTGTAGATGAGATCAAACTAATTCAACCAATCACTATGAAGCTGTGTAACTCTTTTCCAATGGACACGACCCTTCGTCTGAACGGATGCAACCCTTCATACTCTATAAATAGGGCTCCAAACTCTATAATTACATGTGTTGTGTTGTGTTGTGTTGTGGTGTGAGATATGGCATATGGTTTGTAGTGTGGTATACGTGCATACATAGTTTTAGAGAGAAAATGGTGTAGATTTTGCTTCATTCTAAGTTAGCGAGAAAATGTATAAGTGATTCGAACCTTATTTCGATCACTAGATTTCTCTACATATTTGAGCAATTTTTGTATAAGTGTAATTGCAAATCACTTATCAATAAAAGTTTTTGTTCTTCAATATTCAGAAAGAATAGCTTCCTAGCGGAGGTCCTGTACGAGTCGATACCGAATTCAAAGCAGATGCAGGAATTGCGAGAATTGACGACTCCCATTAAAGAGTGGATACGGTTTGATCAAATTTAGCTTTCACTTGCATGCCTTACAACTTTGCTTTGCTTTCTACTCATACTTTCTATTTCAAAGTTTATGATATGTCTATGTGTCATATTGTGTATTTCGTGTTGAGTCTTTTATATTAATCATGTTATATGCTTTTGAGTTAACTTTAAGAGTGATTTCAAGGTTAACAAGATTGTGTATAATCATTGGATCTGTGATTATAATGCTATTTAGTGAGCCAACATTTTTGGAATGGTAACTTGCTAAATATGGCTATGTGAGAGCAACCCGTACTAAGCATAGTACTATTATTATCCAGGTTTATATAATCATCTTAATTCGTTTGCACTAGATTTAGAAAAGTCATTTCATGTGTTTCTCTACGGTGAATAATTGAATATCTAAGTGTCTAAAACTGAATTTGTTAAAGTAGTCTAGTGTACGCTTTGATGATTTTGCATGTTTTCTTTGCTATACTTGATCGTAGGGATAATCTATACTGATTTCTTCTACTCTAATATATTTATACATTTATCTATTTATTTACCATCATATCCCAACAACAATAAAAGTTATCTATTTTCGTTTACCCCGAAACTTAGTTGGTCTTTAGAATCGAATTCCTTCCCTGTGGGATCGATATCTTTTAAAACTACATAGAAACTGTATACTTGCAATGGTCACCATTTTCTATTTGATAATCAGTATTGACAACACCTGTTCATATTTTAACTTCTTAACTTGTCAGTAGAAAAGTGGGGAATAAGGTCTTTAGCTTCATTATAGAATAAAAGCCCTCAGAATAATTAGAGTCAATACCTTGCGATCATGGGGTACTCCTTCATCTTCATCAGTTGGACATCTATCTGCATTATTAGTTTCATCGAAATCTACATGCATAGACTCCTCTAAAAGGCAAATTCTTTTGACATATATTTTATATGCCTTGCTGTTAGTTGAGTATCCCAAAAAGATACCTTCATCTGACTTAGGATAAAACTTACCTAATTGCTCATTGGTGTTAAGAATAAAGCACCTACAACCAAATGATTTGAGATGACCAATCTTAGGCTTGTGCCCTCGCCAAAGCTCATAGGGTTTCTTCTCAAGAATTGGGCGAATCAAAACCCTATTCAAGCTATAACAGGCTTGGTTAACAGCTTCTCCCCAAAGTACTTTAGTAGATTGTTATCACTCAGCATGGATCGAGCCATTTCAACTATGATTCTATTCTTCCGTTCTACAACCCCATTTTGTTGAGGTGTATAGGGAGAAGAGAAGTTTTGGTCAATACCATGCACTGAATAGAATTCTTCGACAAAGAAATGCTCAAATTTATATCCATGGTCACTTCGAATTCTACTGATTTTATATCCTATTTCATTCATTATCTAGTTACTGAGCTTGACAAAAGATTCATATGTCTGGTCTTTGCTACTCAGTAAGACTACCCAAGTGAATCTCGTGAAGTCATCCACAACCACCAACAAAAATCTCTTACCACCCATGCTCATTGGCTGAACTGGTTTGAAAAGAACCAAGTGGAGGAGCTCTAACTGTCACTTATTTACTATGTGATTAATTGACTTAAAAGATTTCTTAACTTACTTACCTAGTTGGCAAGCTAGGCATAGTTTATCCTTATCAAAGTTAATGCTGGGTAAACCCACAACTAATAGCTTTTTGGCCAGTTTGGATAGAATGTTCTTATTTATATGACCCTACCTTATATACCAAAGCCACTAGTTATCCTCCTGAGATACAAGACACACATTAGTGGAGCCTGGGGATAAATTAATCATATAGACATTATTGATTCAAGGAGCAAAGAGAATAGTTGAATTATTCTTATAGTCAATTACTGAGCATCATGTTCAGTTGAATATAACCTTTCTACCTTTGTTGCAAAGCTGGGCTACACTAAGCAAATTGAACTTCAGACCTTTGCTAAGAGAAACCTCTTCGATTGAAGGAGAGACACTAAAAGTGCCACAGACAATCTTGCCTTTTTGGTTATCTCCAAAACTGACACTTCCATTTCTTTTAAGCTCCAATGAGATGAATTGGCTTTCATCTCCCATCATATGCCTTGAGCATCCACTATCAAGATACTACATTCGAGAGTCATCAGAGGTTCTAAGGCTCACCTACAAAACAGTTACTTTTTCTTAGGTACCCATGCTTTTGAGCTGGGTCCTCCCTTGTTAGCAGTGCTTAAATTAGACTAGTCATGTTCATCATAATAACCAATTTTATACCCATAGAGAACTGTGGCATGTCTAGCTTTCTCACAAAAACCACACACTGTTTTTTGTTTGGGCTGGCTCGCTTTCTCCTATTTAGAGGAATTCTTCCTCTTAGAATTACAAGTTTGGTTACTCTAAGTTTGACTAGTTGCTGGAGGAGGAACCAGTTTCTTCTTTAAAGCCATTATCTCAGCAGTCAACTCATCTAATTGCTTAGTGAGCTTGCTAATAAAATATTCTTGATACTCAGCTTTTTCTTAAAGAGAGCGGATATCAAGTGATAAGGAAGCATTATTATCTTTCAAATCATCACTTCTCCTCACTAGCTCCTTGATGTTCTTCATCAACTTTTTAATCAATTTCATAACATCAAATAGAGCCTAGGAAAATTCTTCCATGGATAAGGGAATTTCAGGATATACCTCAACTTTAGGAGATTTTCCCTTATTTTGCTCAGCTTCAAAATTAGCAGCGTATTGATCTCTACCAAAGGTAAATGCTGGGCCTTCGCCCCTTTGATCTTCTATGGCCATTAGAAAGAGGTTGGCCATATTAGTTGCTTCCTCATCAGATGATGAGGAGTCTTCCGAATCACTCCAAGTGGTAGCAAGTGCCTCATTCTTCTTGGAGAACCTCTTCTCGAATCTATCCTTCTTCGCCTTAAGATAGCTGGATGGGATATGGCTTTTCTCTCCACAACCAAAGCATTTGATATCTTTGTTGTGCTCCTTCTTGGGTCCTTCCTCAGCTCCACGCCGGTGCTAAGTTGACTTGATTTTAGCGGGAAACTTCTTCTTGTTGAACTTCCCATCCTTCATAATGATACATTTGAAATGCCTGGTCAGAATGGCCATTTGCTCATTAGAGTCACAACTGGTGGACTCATCATATAAATTAGCTTTCAGGATAATGGCTTTGCCCTCTCTCTCCTTGCCTCAACTCCTCTTGGAGTTTTCACAATACTTCCTCAGAGACATCTCTTGAGTTAGCAAGGTGACTATCATCTCATCATAGCTGAAGGTCTTCAAGTCATGAGCTTCTTCAATGGCGCTCTTCTTGGAGTCCCACTCTAAAATAAGAGTGCGCAACATCTTCTTGATGAGCTCCTCTTTAGTGAACTCCTTCCCCAATCTCTTCAGTTTATTAACAATGTCAATGATCCTAGTATTCATGCTTTGAATACCCTTGCTAGCGCCCATGGTGAACATCTCATCCTCCCTCTGCATGAGATTGATATTAAACTCATTGACCTTGTCGGTCCCCTCATAGGTAATCTCTAGCTTCTTCCAGATTTCTAACACTATCTCGCATCCCGAGACCCTGTTGAACTCGATAAGATCAAGTGTACAGTGTAAGTAATTAATCGCTCTGTCATTCTCTTTGAGAAGCCTCATTTCAGTATCATCATAGTCCTCTAGATTTAAGGGAATGTGCACTCCATTCCTTACAACTGTAGGAACTCTAGGGCTAAGCTCGATAGCAAGCCAAGCCTATATGCTTTGTGACTAGATGAAGTTTTTCATTCAATTTTTCTAGAAAGAATAATGATTAGCATTAAAAGAGGTGATCTCGTAATAGACATTCTTTCTTGAAGGAGTACTACCTGATTGGAACCATAACTGAAGTTATTGTAAGTTATTTATGGATCTTGACTCAAAGATATTTAGTCTAAAAGTTGATCAACCTGGCTCTGATGCCACTTGTTGGTCCTATAGATTCCATGATGTTTAGAGATAAGAATTTGAACTTTGAGGCGCGATAAAATTCTGTTGACAAAATCTCTTTTTATCTTCAAGCAATTCTGTTGAGAGAGGCACGTGATATTGCAAAGTGGAATCTTCAGATTGAATGAATTGCTGACGTTGGCAGAGGCTCGCGGAGACACTGGAAAACGTGCATATCAGATGATTCCTTTGTTCTTTGACTTTAGTGAGGAAATCCCGACATTCAATACTAACACCTTTTGTCTTGTGAAGACCACTAGAAATCCTCCTTAATTTCAGTGCAATTATTCTTGAAAAATATCTGAGGAATATTCCATTTCTCACAAAATCAATTAGTAGTGCACATGTCATTAAGTGTGAAACATAACAGCTTTTAATAAAAAAACTAACTCAGCACAGCTGAGTTGATATGCGTCTAAACTACGTAGTACTCAGCTTTTCCTATTCTAAGCCATAACTTAATTAATTACTCAGCAAAACTGAGTTATTTTCCCTTAAACAAACTCTAGTGAGCTTCATTAATTAAGAGTATACTTAGTACTCAATTAATTCCACTAACATAGACAGTTTGCTATTTCCAAAATATTAAAGTACTATGAGGTACTATTAACTTGGGTTCTACAGAAACATTTCATAATAAGTGTCATTTTTGGATTTCAATGCACATTTTTATACATTTTGTTCATTTTAACTTATTTGATGCACATTGAAAATAAAAAAAAAGAATAAAGTATCCAATCAACTTTTAAATTAACAAAAGTACTAGAGGTAAATAAGTATTTTTATTGTTTTAATTAATGTGACTTTGGTATTAACAAACAACCTTAAACCGACAATTAGTTTCAAATTGAGGGAGTATTTATTAGACATGATGTATGGCCTAGAGGCAATTAGGGTGATATATATTTATTAGCTATAATGTATAAACGGTTCTGGATTATTACTAATAATAATTAAGGCATCTTTGTTGCTTATCAATTTTTTTAATTTATTTATGTATCTCATTGGTATCATATATGTATAGTATTAAATATGTATATGCGCATTGATGAGACAATGTTCGTGACTACTTCATAGCCTAAAAGTGCAAGGACATAGTGGGAGCTATGTGGTGTGAGAACTACACATACGTTTTACTATGAATAGTCTAAATTTCCCTAGTCATAGTTTTATTGAGACTGGACATCAATGGAACGGACAGACTAGCATGTATAGGCTTACCCATTGCATTAGATCTAAATAGTCGATCTCACGAGCTGAAGGTGATACATTCGGCTTTGGAACGGACATCATAGGATCAGTTTTATTGAGACTGGACATCATATAACCTTGAGTTAATAGATGAATATATTCGGGTAATACAATGGAGACCGCTATAAGACAGATACTCGGAAATAACTATATAAATATTTTGGTGTCATATCTTATTGTAGTAGTAGTACAAGTATCCTCAGACCTGAGATACTAGTTACCTTGTATAGGAGTTGCTATACTTTGGGTCATACTTATTCATACCCTGGCAATCAGGATGACACAGGTGATTATGGATATAGTGATTAACACATGTTGGTAACCCAAGTAGTCAAGATGGGATCTATCGCTTCTGATATAGTGATATAGTGGGAGATGTACCTTAGGGCCCCTTGTTGAAGTGACACACTCATAAACCTCTAATTAGAGTATAAGATCAACAGAATGGGTTTCTAGTCAATCTTGATACATAACAGCTGAGTGGCATTCTTTGTGAACAAGTCTAATTCCAAGATAGCTATGGCTATTACATGAGCTAAGACTTAATCTCAGCTCAATAAACTGAATGGTAATTAACCTAATAGAAGGAGTGTATTGTATTGGTTACTACTACAGAACTGGATCAAGTCACAAGCACGTGATACGCCTTTGCTAGAAAGCCCATTTGATCATCTAGAGTTAAAGGTTCCGGGATGGGAAGCCAAGTTTAGGTTAACCTCTAGCGGCTTAATACTTTAGGATCCTATGATGTCACACACTTTGGCTCTTTATCGGACTAAGTAAATAACCTATAGACTGGGTTAATGTCAAGAATATTTATTTGTCGAATTCATTGGAAGAATTATTAATTTGTTAGACCAAATTATTAATTAAATAGAATAAAGATAAAATAGGGAACAATGCATAGAGTGGAGCAAGGGAATTTTTCCCTTTGTGAGTGGGCCCCAAACGAACATGAGATGTTCGAAGTGGGGCTTTCATGGTTGCCTTGTAAGCTGCAAAGCTCGCGGGATACTAGTGTGCGGAGATAGCCAGAGTTCCCTAGAAGGCTGCATGCTCGCAAGCGTTGCCCAAGGCAGAGCTTGTGTGCAACACGTGGGCTACACAGAAGCTCGCAATCCTGGGATTGCAGGAAGGCACGCAAGCCCAGCTTGCGGCAAAGAAGCCACTAGTACTAATGACCCGTGCGGCCAACCCGGATGTGGGATGGGAATTCCCATCCCACATAGTGTTTGAGAGGGAGTCTAACACTTCCCCTTTTTCCTATATATAGGCCTCTAGTTCCTCTTTATTCAATACTTCAGCTTAACTTTTCTCTCTGAGTTCGACATCTCTTTTTTGGTTCATTGTGCGAGATCCTTCATGAGTTTCTCCAAACAATAAAGAACTTTTTTGAAGGCTCTTTCTAATTAAAGTGAGCCTTCTTGCTTTTATTTTCAGGTTGGTCTTCGAGCGGTCTAGCACCTTCTATCTACTAACGGGTTCTACCTCAACGAGGTTTAGTCGATGAAGATTCATGTGGATCAATCATAAAAGCTATCCTAATTTGGATGCTCGTGCTAATGAAGTTCTGCTAAATTGCTTTAAGGGAACACCGCAACCAAAGAAAGAAAAAGCATGCATTAACTAGTAATGTTCTAAACTTACATGCTAGGTTTCTTTTATAGCTTTATAAACCTAAAAGCATCTATGAAATGTTTTTAACATAGATTATATCAATCATGGCATGCTTAGGAGATCCTTAGGTTAATTTTATGTTTTGAAATTCCATCTTGTAATGTTTGCATGTTTAATTACTGTCTTGATTAACCAGCAGTATTATCAGAGCTTGCCTTATGCTATGCATGATTGATTATAATATGTTAAAATGATATTTTCTTTGGATTAAACTATCTATGCATGACTTAGGTTTCAGTTATTGTTATAGAAAATGATGTGATAACTAGATGATTGTCATATAAATTTGCAATGTTTTACCACACTTGTAAATGCTTTGATTGAGGGTCATCCTGTGATCGCAAGGTTTTGACTCTACTTATTCTGAGGGCTTATATTCTGTAATGAAGCAAAAATCCTTATTCCCCACTCTTCTACCGATAAGTTAAGAAGTTTAAATATGAACAGTTCTTGTAAATACCACTTATCAAATAGAAAAATGGTGACCACTGCAAGTATACAGTTTTAATGAAGTTTTAAAAGATATCAATCCCACAGGGAAGGAATTCGGTTCTAAAGACCGATTTAAAGTTATGGGGTAAACGAAAATAGATAATTTTTATTAGAGGGATTTGGATTTGGATAATTTTTATTAACAGACTAGAGAAGATGTAAAATATAAAGATATTCCTAGGAACAAGTTTAGCAAAGAAAAACATGCAAAATCATCAAGAATATTTCGTACACTAGATAACTTCAACAAATACAATTCTAGACGCCCTAATATTCAATAATTCACCATAGAGTAACACATGAGATGACTTTTCTAAGTCTAGGATAAACGAATTATGACACTTATAAGAACCTGGATAACTATATTACTATGCTTAGTACAGGTCACTCTGACATAGCCATATTTAGCAAGTTACTATTCCAAAAATGTTGGCTCACTAAACAGCCTTATAATCACAGATCCATTGATTATACACAATCTTGTTAACCCCAAAATCACTCTTAAAGTTAACTCGAAAGCATATGACTTGATTAATATAAATGACGCAAGATGAATTACTCGTTATGACACATAGACATATCATAAACTTCGAAATAGAAAGCATAAGCAGAAAACAAAGTAAAGTTGTAAGGTATGCAAGTGAAAGCAAAAGTTGATACTCTTTAATGGGAGTCGTCAATTACCACAATTCATGCGTCTACTTTGAATTTGGTCTCGACTCGTACTGAACCTCCTCTATGATGCCATTCTTTGTGAATCTTGAATAAAAGAAAGTTGAAGAACAAAAACTTTTATTGATAAGTGCTTTGCAATTACACTCATAGAACAAACGCTCGTATTTGTGTAGAAAATTAGTGATCGAAATAGGAATCTAATCACTTATACATTTTTCTCGCTAAGACTTTGAACATAGCAAAATCTATACTATTTTCACTCTCTAATGTGTATCACGCTTGCTACCTACCATTCATTCCATCTCCTTGAGTCACACATCCCACATGAAAATGGTTGAGTTAGGAACCCTATTTATAGAGTGCGAAGGGTTGCGTCTATCCAAACGAAGAGTTGTGTCAATTGGTGAAGGGTTGCATCACTTCAATATGATTAGATGAAAAGATTCATCCTCATCCACAATGGAAAATACACCTTTTCATGATTGGTTGACTTCCAAAGGTGTCTTTTCGATTAGCAGTTGATGGTGGTTGATGGCAGTTGATCGTTGTTATCTGGCGGTTGGTAGTTGAAAAAAGATAACCAATAACCCTCACAAGTCACAATAGCGAATCACATGTCGCGATTGTGAATAATGATTTGTAACAAGTCACGACCGAAAATGGGTGTCACGACGTGACATGTCTTTTTCCTCATGTTTCTTCTTCACAACTTTGCCAATCTTTAATAGCTTTGATCCATGCTAAATATTTGTATTCCAGGCATCTTTTTGAACATTTTTCACTCTTTTTCCATAGAATTCCACTTTTGATCATTTTACTCCCAAGATTTACCTAGTTTCTGCATTTGCATAAAAAATAACTACATACCACGTGAAATCTTTTATATGAAGAATAAAATGAAACAAAGCCATATCGTTTTATGATTGAAAATGTCATTATAATAAGTGTAATTACACACTTATCATCCCGTACTTCACTCAATTAAAGAATGAAATCTTTAAATCATAGTTATACGTGGTACAACGAATCAAGTGCCGATGGTTATTTTGGCAAGGATTGGACTTGATTTCTCATTCACTTTAAGGGGGGCCTCTCCTACATGGAAATCTCCATCGGTATTAGATTCAAAAGTACCCAAGGGATTTTTATGACTTAGTCGATTTCCAATATGGGAATTGGATTCTGCATATGGTTTTACAAATGTGGTTTAAGTTGTTAAATAAAACTTATAGACATAGGTGCAATGACCAAAACATGGACCTTGTTTATTTTGCATGCTACGTAGAGTCTTGGTATAATGGAATATTTATGTTATACCAGTCCCAAGCATGTTCCCTTAGAGTTAATAATTCCAAATAGCTCGGAATTATATTTTCATAATCATATCCATTGTATAAGACCTAGACTAGGTCGAGACAAGCGATACCAATAAAATCCCCACAATATTATTAAGGTGGTATATAGTCTTCCCGGCATAATTTGTGATACGAACCTTATTAACGGATGTAAGCACATGTACAGCATGCCTTCCCTTAACATGTATTTGGCCATGAATCTAGATGGGGTTAATGCCTTAACCAAAATGGATTAGTTGTTCATATTATTGGAGCTACTGCCAGATTGTAGACACATTTGAGGAGTTGTACAATTGGGTACGCATGTCTCGAGAAAGAGAACTCAAATGGATTAGCAATTGCATGAGATGCAAATAGACAGGTTCCAACCATTGTTATGTTATGGCTTGACCTGCTATAGCGGGGGTCATGATAAGTGGCTATGGATGCTACCTACTAAGGAAAATTGGTTCGACCAAATTTCCTGAATTTAAATAGAAGGGGCTATTTGAATGTTGAGAAAATACTAGGAATTATGTATTTAATTAAAGACCTTATATTAAATGCATGTACATATACTAATGTCTAAACAAATTTTATCTTATATCTAGGTTGAACAATGAAACCGAACATAAACCTTTGCTCAATTCTTGATAACAAATTAGATGGTTCAAACTTTACTGATTGGTTTAGAGTGGTGAGGATAGTCCTCAAATCTGAAAGGATAGCTTATGTTCTAGATGAGCCCCTTCCTGATGAGCCTAAGGCTAAAACTAATGCCAATGAACATGAGCCATGGGAGAAGCACAGCAAAGATCATAAAACAGCGACATATATAATGCTGGCAACCATGAATTCTGAGCTTTAGAAACAGCATGAGAGCATGGACCTCGATACTATGATTCTTCATCTTCGTGAGCTCATTTTAGAACAAGTAAATTCTGAGAGATTTGATACATCAAAACTCTTATTTAAAACTAAGATATAGGTTAGCACTTCAGCACCACAACATGCTCTTAAACTTTTAGGTTATATAGAGAAGCTGACTCGACTAGGTTTTTGAAGGTTAATCAAGACAGTAATTGAACATGCAAACATTGCAAGGTGGAATTTCAAAACATAAAATTAACCTAAAGATCTCTTAAGCATGCCATGATTGATATAATCTAAGTTAAAATTTTCCATAAATGCTTTTAAGTTTATAAAACATATAAAAGAAATCTAGCATCTAAAGATTGAAGCATTACTAGTTGATGTGAGCTTTCTCTCTTTTGGTAGTGGTGTTCTCTTTGAGTAATTCGGCAGCACTTTCTTAACACGAGCTTCCAAACTAGGAGAGCCTCTATGATTGATCTACATGGATTTTCACCGACCAAAACCTTGAGGAGGAGGAACTCGTCAGTAGATAGTAGCTGCTAGACCACTCGAAAACCAATACGAAAATAATCCTAAAGGCTAACTTATAAAAGAGCCTTCAATAAGAATTCTTCTATTGTTTGGAGAAACTCGTGGAGGATCTCGCACAACAAAGGAAGAATAGAAAGTTGAATCCAGAGAGAAAATCTTAGCTTAAAGTTATTTTCTAATGTGTTGTTGTATGTGAATAAAGAGAGGAGTGGAGGCCTATATCTAGGGAAAAGGGGGAGTGTTAGACTCCTCCACTTTGAACATCCCATGTTCATTTGGGGCCCACTAGCAATGGGAAAAATTCCCTTTCTCGCTCTGTTTAATTTTCCCTATTTCCTCTTTATTCCTTTTAATTATTAATTCGGTTCAACCAATTAATACTTCTTTAAACGGATTCAACGACTTGTATTTTTTGCATAGAAATAGTTTATAGGTTCTTTACTTAGTGCGATAAAGACTAAAAGTGTGTGACCTCATAGGATCCCAAAGTATAGAGCCGCTAGAGGTTAACCTAAATTTGGGTTCCCATCTGGGAACATTTAGGCTCAGTGTTCCATACCGATATGGAAACAATAGCTCTAGATGAAAAAATGGTATTTCTAGCAAAGGCGTATGATCCCCCAATACTTGGAACATCACGTGCTTATGACTTGATTCGGTTCTGCGGTAGTAACCAATACAATACACTCCTTCCATCAGTTTAAGTACCATCTAGTTTATTGAGCTCAGATTAAGTGTTATCTCATGTCATAAACGTAGCTATCTTGGAATTAGACTTGTTCACGAAGAACACCACTCGGATATAATGTTTCAAGATTGACTAAAAACCCGTTCTATCAATCTTATACTCTGATTAGAGGTTTATGAGGGCCCTATGGTACATCTCTCATTATATCACTATATCAGGAGCGATGGATCCCATCTTGATTACACAGCTTACCAACATGTGATTATCGCTATACCCGTAATCACCCGTGTCATCCTAATTGCCAGGGTATGAATAAGTATGACCCAAAGTATATCAACTCCTACATAAGGTAATCGGTATCTCAGGTTTGGGGATACTTATACTACTACTGCAATAAGAAATAACACTAGCACATGGATATAGTTATTTCCAAGTGTCTGTCTTATAGCAGTCTCCAATGTATTACCAGAATACATTCAGTGTTAACTCAAGGTACTACCTTCAGCTCGTGAGATCGGCTGCTGGGATCTAATCTAAGGAGTAAGCCTACACATGCTAGTATATCTATTCCATTGATGTCCAGTCTCAATAAAACTATAACTAGGGATATTTAGACTATTCACATTAACACATATGTACAATTCTCACATCACATAGCTACTACTATGTCCACACACTTTTATGCTATGAAGTAATCATGGACTTTGTCTCATCAATGCGCATATAGATATTAAAATTATACATATATGATACCAACAAGATACATTAATAAACATAAAGCATTGATAAGCAACAAAGATGCCTTAATTATTATTAATAATAATTCTAAACCATTTGTACATTATAACTAATAAAGATATATCACCTTAATTACCTCTAGAGCATATATCATGTCCAACAAATTTGTGATGGATCACAAAT
The DNA here is from genome assembly GCA_949673415.1 of Euphorbia schlechtendalii. Taxonomy (NCBI): domain Eukaryota; kingdom Viridiplantae; phylum Streptophyta; class Magnoliopsida; order Malpighiales; family Euphorbiaceae; genus Euphorbia; species Euphorbia schlechtendalii. Next base: position 9,937 of record CATIWQ010226525.1, on the reverse strand, counting down.
TATGCGTGGATCTAATTCTTACCTCATTAACTGATATTTATTCACAATTTGTGACTAGTTATTATATGAACATAATCGACACCACACTGCCCGAGTTGGTCATCATGCTAAAAATAGTAGAGCCTAAGATTTGAAAGGATCCAAAGGCTTTACTTTTGGTTGAGAATACAAACCTTCCAAGGGTGGGTTTCGATTTAGAAAGGTTTTGAGTGCCAAGAAGAAAATTAGTAAGAAGAAGAAAAGTAAGAAAGGAACTGCAAATGTCTGCTTCCGATGTGGCAAAGCCGGCCACTAGAAGAAGGATTGCAAGGTTCAGATTTTTGAACAAGTGAAGAAGAGGTCAAGTGAGACATCTACTTTAGGTATGTTCATGATAGAGGGTTTCTCTACAGTTCCCTATGAGTCTACTTGGGTATTAGATACTGGTTGTGGTACTCATATCTGTACTTCTGTGCAGGGATTATGGAATAGTAAGAGACTTTCAAAGAGGGAAATGGACCTAAGAGTTGGAAATGGAGCATGGGTTGATGTAGGGGTATATAGCCTTTGTTTGCCTGGTGGCCTAGTTTTAGTTTTGAACAATTGCTATTATATTCATGATGTCACTAAGAATATTAATTCTATTGCGTGTTTAGAAATAGAAAGATTTGAAATTTTATCTTCTAATAATAAATGTTAAATTCAACGTGATAATGTTCTTTATGCTTGTGGAATATCTGGGATGGCACTTATGTTTTAGATACTAAAACTGAAATTCTAAATATGAACATTGTTAAAAAAATCAAGATTAGATAATGAGAAATCCTCATACTTATGGCATTGTCATATAGGCCATATAAATGAGACTCGCTTAAATAAGTTACACAAATGTGGAGACTTAGGCCCAATGGAATGGGAATCCTTTGGTGCGTGCAAACCTTTATAAAAGGGAAGATGATTAAGAAACCTTTTAAAGGAAAGGGTCAGCATGTCACTAGTACTTTTGAAATAATACATTCCAATGTATGTGATCCAATGAGTGTTAAGATATATGAGGTTTCGTCTACTTCATAACCATTATCGATGATTACTAAAGATATGTTTATTCGTACCTATGAGGCACAAGTCTGAAAGTTTTGAGAAATTCAAAGAGTTCAAAATAGAAGTAGAAAAATAGCTTGGGAAAAGTATTAAGACCCTTCGATCTGATCAAGGCGGTGAATTCTTAAGCCAAGAGTTTCAGGATTATCTAAGGGATAAAGGTATTTTATCCTAGTGGACACCTCCTTATACACCCCAATACAATGGAGTGTCAAAAAGGAGGAATCGAACCCTATTTGATATGGTTCACTCCATGATGAGCCTAGCAGAACTCAGCAGATCCTTTTCGGTTTATTCACTAGAGAGTGCAGTTTATATTCTAAATAGAGTACCCTTTAAATCAGTTGATCAAACTCCATACGAACTATTGTATGGTAAAAAGCTACTCTTTCTCACCTAAGAGTTTGGGGATATCCTACTTACGTAAAGAGGATGAGTTCAGATAAGTTGGGTGCTAAGTCTAACATGAGTCTGTTTGTAGGTTACCTTAAAGAGACTATAGGGTATACCTTCTTTGATCCCAAGGAACAAAAAGTCCTTGTTTCCATAAATGCTTAATTCCTCGAGAATGAGTATATGCTTGCGAAAGCTAGTGGGAGCAATCTTGAGTTAGTCACTGAAGAAGATTAATAGATAATTAACTTATTATACCTACACCTATTATGCAAGATATTGTAAGCATGGAACAGCCTATTATAACATTGACACTGCGTAGGTCAGGCCGGGCTCCAATCACTCCCGAGCAATACGGGTTTCTCATCACTGATGATAAACATCTCTTCCTTATAGAAGATGTTGAGCCCATGACTTACAAGGAGGTAATAGAAGGCTTAGAATCCCATAAATGGCTTACATCCATGAGGTCAGAGATGGAGTCCATGTACGAAAATCAAGTCTAGAGTTTGATTGATGCTCCAAGTGGGATTAGGCCCATAGGATGCAAGTGGATTTTCAAGAAGAAAACTAACATGGACGGTAACTTAGTTACCTATAAAGCAAGGCTAGTTGCAAAAGGGTACAATAAAAAAGAAGGCATTGACTATGATGAGACCTTTTCACTAGTGGCCATGCTAAAGTCTATTATGATACTCCTTGCCATCGTCGCTCATTATGATTATGAGATTTGGCAAATGGATGTGAAGACATCATTCCTTAATGGGAATCTGGATAGGGATGTGTTTATGGCACAACCCAAGGGTTTTACATCCAAGGATCGCTTGAAGGTATGCAAGTTGCAAAAGTCCATTTATTGACTTAAGCAAGCATCAAGGAGTTGGAATATTAGGTTTGACGAGACAATCTGAGAAATTGGTTTTGTGTCAAACGCTAATGAGCCCTATGTATATAAGAAGACTAGTGAGAGTGCGATCATTTTCCTTGTATTATATACCGATGAGATATTATTAATAGGAAATGATATTCCTTTTCTTCAGACAATTAAGTCATAGTTGTCAATGAAGTTCTCCATGAAAGAACTTTTAGAACCAGCTTTTATACTTGGTATAAAGATCTACCAAGATAGATCTAGAATGCTGCCAGGTCTTTCGCAAAGTACATACATGGATAAGGTTTTGGCTAGATTTAACCTTGAGCAGTCAAGAAAGGGTTATCTCCCAATGTCTCACGGGATAAACCTTTTTAAATCTGAGTGTCCGAGAACATAAGAGGAGAGACTACTCATGAATGGAATACCCTATGCCTCAGCTATAGGTTCCATCATGTATGTTATGGTATGCACTCGGCCTTAAATCTCACATGAGTTGAGGGTCACGAGCAGAATTCAATCTGACCAAGGTGAGAGGCACTAGATGGCCGTTAAAACTATCTTTAAGTACTTACATAGGACTAAGGATATGTTTTTAGTACATGGAGAAGGTGATCTCACTTTGAAGGGATACAGCGACGCGAGTTTTTAATCTAACAGGGATAGTTACAAGTCCAAGTCACCATATGTGTTTATGTTAAACGGAGGGCCAGTTGTTTGGAAAAGTTTTAAACAGGATACGACTATCGATTCAACCACAGAATCTGAGTACATAGTTGCTTTCAGAAGTTGCTAACCAAGTTGTCTACCATAAGAGATCTATTAGTGATCTCAGTGTGGTGTCCAGCATTGTAAATCCAATAGAGGTCTATTGTGATAAAAATGGGGCTATTTTTCAAGAAAAGGAACCACGATCTCATCACAAAAATGAACATATACTTGAAAACTACTATCTCGTTCAGGAGATGGTAGCTAGAAAAGATATAAATTTAGAATACATCGCGACGGATCAGAATCTAGCGGATGGGCTAACTAAGCCATTGACTTAGGTTAAACATGACCAGCATGTTAACGAGTACGAAATGAAGCACATGAGTAATTGGCTGTAGTGCAAGTGTGAGATTGTTAGACATGATGTATGGCTTGGAGGAAATTAAGGCAATATATCTTTATTAGCTATAATGTAAAAATGGTTCTAGATTATTATTAATAATAATTAAGGTATCTTTGTTGCTTATCAAGGCTTTTAATTTATTTGTGTATCTCTCTTGTATCATATATTTATAGTATTAATTATGTATATGTGCATTGATGAGATAAAGTCTGTGACTACTTCATAGCATAAAAGTGCCTGGACATAGTGGGAGCTATGTGGTGTGACAACTGCACATACGTGTTACTATCAATAGTCTAAATATCCCTGGTCATAGTTTCATTAAGACTAGACATCAATGGAACAGATAGACTAGCATGTGTAGGCTTACTCCTTGGATTAGATCCAAGCAGCCAATCTCACGAGCTGATGGTGGTACCTTGAGTTAACACATGAATGTATTCGAGTAATACACTGGAGACCGCTACAAGATAGACACTCGAAAAAAACTATGTTCATGTATTGGTGTCATGTCTTATTGCAGTAGCAGTACGAGTATCTTCAAACCTGACATACTAGTTACCTTGTGTACGAGTTGCTATACTTTGGGTCATACTTATTGATACCCTGGCGATCAGGATGACACGGGTGATTACAGGTATAGTGATGATCACATGTTGGTAAGCTGAGTAGTCAAGATGGGATCCATCGCTCTTGATATAGTGATATAGTGATATAGTGGGAGATGTACCTTAGGGCCCCTTGTTGAAGTGACACACTCATAAACCTTTGATCAGAGTATAAGATTGATAGAATGGGTTTCTAATCAATCTTGATACATAATAACTGAATGGTGTTCTTCGTAAATAAGTCTAATTCCAGGATAGCTACGGCTATTACATGAGCTAACACTTAATCCGATCTCAATAAACTAGATGGTACTTAACCTGATGGAAGGAGTGTATTGTATTGGTTACTACTGCAGAACCGAATCAAGTCACAGGCACATGACGTTCCATGTATCAAGGGATCATATGCCTTTTCTAGAAAGCCCATTTGATCGTCTAGAGCTATCGGGTTCTATATTGGTCTGTAACACTGAGCCTAAAGGTTCCCGGATGGGAAGCTAAGTTTAGGTTAACCTTTAGCGCCTCAATACTTTGGGTTCCTATGGGGTCACACACTTTGGGTCTTTATTGGATTAAGTAAAGAACCTATAAAATAAGTCTATGATGAGAATATCTGTTTGTTGAATTCAATGCCAGAATTATTAATTAGTTATACCAAATTAATAATTTAACTAAATAAAAAGAAAATAGGGAAAAATACACGAACCGGAGCAATGGAATTTTTCCCGCTGCGAGTGGGCCCCAAAAGAACATAGGATGTTCTGAGTGGGGCCTGCTTGGCTACCCCACAAGCTGAAATGCTCACGGGCCATTAGCGGGCTGGAGCCCCGCAAGTGCTGCCTAAGGCAAGCCCATAGTATCTGCGGGTTTGCCCGCGGGTCCTAGTAACCCCGCATAGCCAACCCGGATGTGAGAGTCTAACACTCCCCCTTTTCCCTATATACAGGCCTCCAGTTCCTCTTTATTCAATACTTCATCTTAGCTTTTCTCTCTTTCTAATTAAAGTGAGCCTTCTTTGTTTTATTTTCGGGTTGGTCTTCGAGCGGTCTAGCAGCGGCTGTCTACAAACGGATTCTACCTCAGTGAGGTTTTGGTCGGTGAAGATCCGTGTGGATCAATCATAGAAGCTATTCTAGTTTGGAAGTTCATGCTAACGAAGTTCTACCGAATTGCTTTAAGAGAACACCACAACCAAAGAAAGAAAAAGCACGCATCAACTTGTAATTTTCTAAACTTAGATGCTAGGTTTCTTATAAGCTTTATAAACCTAAAAGTATCTGTGGAAAGTTTTTAACATAGTTTATATCAATAATGGCATGCTTAGGAGATCCTTAGGTTAATTTTATGTTTTGAAATTCCGCCTTGTAACGTTTGCATATTCAATTACTATCTCTATTAACCAGCAGTATCACCACGATTGATTATTACCGAGCCAAAAGGACAAACAATTTTTATAAAAAAAATTGTCTCATTCTAGGTTTACATTATATAGAAAGAAAAATCACCAACTCACCCTAGATGTGACTCACCTTTGACTTATTGAGTCCATAGTTTCTGTCTTAATCATCGGACCAAGACTTCACGCAACTGGATAAACAGTTAAAGGTACCAAAATCCCATTTAATTGTTAGGGAACTGGGAATTGTCTTTAAATCTAAAAAATCTTTAATTAATTATATTATATGATTTCGAAGGAGTTCAATGACACCCTAAATTTACGAGATCTTAATATTAATTTTCTAGGTTGCTCTATCATAATGCGCTATTTATGGTGTGATCCTGTGATGCTTGTTAGCAAAGGGTATTCATTTTTCCTTGAAGTTTAATCTGGCTAATGCTTGCAGTCTTCATACCATGTTTCTTTTAAATCAAATCTGCAAACCGAAATTCACAGTGTCCTGCAAAGTTGAGAAACTGCTTCAAATTCACTCCAATTTATGGTCATAAGATCTTAATTCAATCTATTTAGACATTTGAAATAAATCTCAAGTTTTGATACTTTATAAATTAATAAGTAATAATAGTTAAAAGACTCAAATCATTATCATGTTTGTACATTATATGTTTACTTTTTTAACATAGTGATTATTTTGTACATATTCTCACTAAAGTTATATCTTAATAAAAAGAGGCAAGCTACTACGAAAATTTTCTATGAGACCATATAAGAGCATCTTAAATAGTTTGTGTGTTCTATAAATTGTCTTGACACATAGGAAAGAATAGATAATTCATGTGAAAATGTATATTTAGTAGCTTGTCTAGCCTATCTTTCCTATATGATGTGTCACCGATATGTCATCATTAATTGTAGACGATGATTATTTGATTGCATAGATGTAGACAATAAAATAGATATTCTCTACAATAAATACACTTTAAATTGGAATAGACTATCCACCATTCTTATCTTATGAATAGACATTGTCTACTTTTAAAACTATTGTAAGCAACTTCTACTCCATTTAAAACTTAAACTTGGAATCCATTAGCTACTAAAAACGCTCCATGTATAGTAGTGTCTTGAAAGGAAGATAATACTTACTCCAAAAGCATAATAGGAAAGTGAAATTACAGAATCCCTAGAAGCAAGAAATAGATATCAACAAATTTGGGGCATTGTTCCAAATGTCAATAAAAGAAATAAACTGGCGCCGTTTCCTTAGCGCAATCAAAGAGCGCCATCTGCGCCTTCTTATCTTCCATTTGAAAATCAAAACAAAAAGAATTGTTAAAATATAAATTTAGGAATTATCATCTTAATAGGCGTTGTTCATTTTCTGTTTTTCCGGTTGAAAATTTGATTATTATGAAAACACATTTGCTTGATTCTTGTAATTTCTTCCCAATTTGGTCGGGACTTGACCAAACACACTAATTTATGAATAAGTGGTCTTCATACCTAACTTTTCTAATTCGCTAATTGGGCTCACCGCTTTTTCATTTATTAATTATCGTAAATGAGTTGAGTCGTTCGTGAATAGTTTAATGTTCAATTCGCTAATAGTTTTATACGATTTATAATTGAATAATTCGTTAACATGATTTTATGGTTCAAATTATAAACGAACTGAACATGAACAAGTTAAAGTTCGGCTCGTTAACTCGTAAATAAACTCAATTAGAGGTTCACAAACAAGTTCGAGAACTGACTCGATATGTGTCAATAAACTAGCTTGATTTTTATTGTTACATATCAAAAACTAAAATTTTAGAACTTAAAATAAAGTATTGCTATATAAAATAAAACTTATTCAACAAAAAACGAAGTTAATGGCCTACTTTAAATTATGTACTAAATTTGCAACGTTTTTCCTAAATAATATAAACGAGTTCGTTCATAACGTTCACAAACAAAATAAAAGACTTGTTCGTAAACAGCTCGTGAACAAATAAATACTTAAACGAGAAAAACACAAACAAAATTTTGAGCTCGAATTCGAGCTCAGCTTCGCTCGTATTCATATAAAAATTAAACAAATGAATACAAACAAGCCAAAACTCGGTTCGGCTCGTATACATTTCTAACAATAAAGAAAATTCAATTAATGTGTGAAAACAAAGTTCAGAAATAATGTAGCTTTTTTCTTTTCTTGAGTAAAACTTTATTTATTATTTTTAATCTTGTAAAAAATGTTTATTTTGTTTAACTAGAGGGAGTTTTGCTTTTCAAAAAAAAAAAACTGGAGGGAGTTTTGACAAGTGACAATAGCTTGACAATCAATTGATTAGAGGCCGAACAAAATTATTTCAGTTTAAAATACATGTTAAACAAAAGTGTTCCACCTATTTTTCAATTTTTTGTTTGAAACTTAAATCATTTTATAATATGTCATTTACGATTGTGAACGAATCAAGCTACACATGAACTGCTAAATGTTTGGTTTGGTGAAAGCTGGTTCAAAATCTTGCTCGTGAACGAAATTTCTGGATCGTTGTTGTAACCAAATCAAACTTAAACAAGAAAATACTCGGTCCGAATGTTTGTGAACATGCTTGATAAGATGCTCATAGACATACTCTGGAACATGTTTAAAAAATATTATATTTGTAATGTAACTTTTAAACATAAATAAATATTATATACCTAGATATAACACACTTTAACACATGTTTTATTTGCTTGTAAAGTTAGAAAAAAAATAGATATACTATTGCATATACAATAACATTTAATTGTCCTAAGGAAAAAAATGTGGCAAAGGTCTTAGCCTTTTGATTGAGACATGAAACTATGATTTTAGAGATAACAGAGTTGAGTCCGCATTCATATTGCATAAATCCAATTAGGCAATTTTTTAAAAAATACTAAAAAAATTTATAATATTTTAAATAAATAATAATTTAATTTGCACGACTACATTATAATTTTAAATTTGAACCAAACTCAAAGCTCAGTTTGAAGTTTGAACTCATTAAAAAATCAAAGCTTGGTTAAACTTGATTTGAGCCAAGCCGAGGTAGAGCCGTCCTTACAGTGAAGGCCAATTAGGTGATCCCCCAGGACCTTACAAAAGTAAGGACCTCAATATATATTGTTGCTCTTCATAATTTAACACTATATTTTTCTTTTTTTTATCAAGAAAATATTACTCTACAGTATTAGTTAACAATCTAATTAGGTATAATCATAAAAACAATATTTTTTAAACCACAATATTCTGTTGGAAGAAATTAAGTTTATTTATCCTCAATTATGTAGTTTTTATCCATTAACTAATTTTTATTTGTAAAGTTTATGCCTAAATATAGTAGCAATAATTTTTTAATCACGTCTTTATTCTCATATTCTAGCTTAGGGCCTCAAAACTTGTAAGACCGGGTCGGACCCTGAGCTAGGCTAGGGCTCAACTTGAGTTCGATTTGATCAAGCTTGAACACAACTTAAACGCGACAAAGTTTGGCTTGGGTCTTTAAAATCGTAAGTTACATTATATTTTGCTTTCTTTTTCATTTTTATCTATTTATCTTATTAATAGATTTAAGACTATTTTTTTTTATTTGTGTCAGATTATTTAATATGAAAACCCATTCGCCTAATTTTTGAAATTTCTTCCCAATTTTGGTCAGGATTTGACAAAACACACTTATATATATATTTATCTGGTCTTCATGATAAGTGGAAAATGCACCAATAAATATATGTAATTTAATTTTTGAATCACTTGATTTGGAGTTAAATTATGGAAATTATGAGCAATTATATCTGTTTTGTAGGTTGCTACGGAGAAATATAAGGTGGGTCAAGATAACCAATAGGAGTAGAATTGGTGTGCAATAAGGCTGCTGAAGTGGCTGTTTGTAGTTGGACCTTTGTTGCTAAACCAATTGAGGGAAATTAATCTTTTGGATGGAAAAAGGATGAATGAAACGAGGTCATGCGTATTTCTTGATCAACAAGTGTAATCTAATGGCTATAAAATGTTTTGTGATATTTTCATACACTAACTTGTCCACTTGCTAAACGCTCTTCTACTAGTAAATAAAGAGCCCCATTTTGATTCTTAGAGCAGCTTCTAGCTCGCATTGTAAGTAATCCTAGGCTGCTATTTTGCTTGTGTTAATATAATATTGCTATTTCCTAATTTCTTTATGATTATAATAAATTTTATTGTCATTTACTTTATAATTAGTAGTGAGTAGTTTCACATCAAACTTGGTTGCTCTGTCGACGGCTTGTCTTGTGATGTAGAACCTTTTTTATACTAACATGCATTAACGGAGGGAGTAAGGGATAGGGTGGGGCAGGTGCCCACACCGATCATCGGAATAGTGACGTACATGGAGTAGTATATATATATGTGTGTGGGTGTGTGTGTGTGTATATATATATATATATATATATATATATATAAACACACACACACACAT
>CATIWQ010226524.1:0-11231 GCA_949673415.1 Euphorbia schlechtendalii | reverse complement strand
GGTCAAAAGTAGCCGTTAATGGTGGTTTAAGCCATCTATCGCGTGTTAGTTCGCGATCTGTAACGGTTATAATTCTGCCATGTCGCGATCACGAAGGCCAGTCGCGATCGTGACTCTCCTCACGAACGAAACAGAAACTTTTATTCTCTAGTGATCACGAGCGCGACATATGTCGCGGTCACGATTCTCTTTATCTTTCAAATTTCTTCAATTTTTAGACTTACACCTAAAAAAACTTAGAAACATAAAAACAAACACAAATTTGTTAAATATAAACAATAAATATTTACTATAGTACCTTGAGAATTCATGGTGAAGATAGTAATTGAACATCGACGTCTTGGTGTTCAAATAATTTTTCATTTATACTAACAAAGACTTACAAACAAACAAACAAACAAGAAAATAAACAAACAAACTACTAAAATCTACCTATACAAATTTTTTTAAAAAAGACATGAAATTCATTCAGGTGGGAGTGATTCTATCATGCGATCGATCTTGTAACGCGACTCTCGCAAATCTCCTTCAACATCACATACTAAAATCTGGATATTGCTAATCTTTTGATGAATAGAAATTTGATCCTCCATTAATTCATCCAACTTTCTCTTGAGATTGGTTGAACTACTTCCTTTGTTCCTATCAATTTCTCTTTCTTTCTTTTTATCAGCCTCAATGCGTTCATCCCATGATTTCCAATCATAGGTTATTCCTATCTCTCCAATACACATAGTCAGAAAACCTTTCTTGAAGAAAACTTCCATAGTTAACTCCGGAATTTCATTTTCGGGGGGTGCAATTTTCTTGAATACTTTGACGCATGTGTTTTATGGCCATGTCATGATTATTACACTCTAAAATGGTCCAAGGATGGATTTTAAGGTCAACGTTGTTGTGACCACAGGATTTTGTACAAGCTCACGTGTTCGATGATGTTGGATTTTCAAATTTTATTCCTAGAATTACATAATTTTCAATTATTTGGAGATCTTCAAATGGGAGTGCTCCTCGTCTTTTTTAAAATTAATTAAAAATACAATAAATCATAAAATACAGGAATTGGGGACCGGCTTCGCCAAAAGCCTGGCGAGGCAACCTCGCCAGAAAATCTGGCAAGCCACGCCAGAACATTGGCGAGACTCGACAAGATTTTCTTTCCATTTTTTGATTTGCAAGATTTTTTACTATAAATATTTTGGAATTTTAAGTAATTGGGATCGGAAATTTTCAGGAGAAAAAAATACAAACAAAAAACTCTCTGATCTTCTACATTTTTTTGAAATAAAAACACTTTTTCATTCGAACATTTTTTCCAAACTCCAATAACTCAAAAGACGACGAGGATTACTCCTAAAGGTCAAGCAGGTATTTCAATGTGGATTCACTCCGTAAGGTTAAGCCACAAAGTTCCTATAGCTGTTATTTCGTGCTCATTTTATTTTTCTCTACTTTATTTTACATGTGGACCTAGAGATTATTTTACTTTATTTTCACTATGTAAATATTGTTTCAACAATTCATCTTCTTCTTTTATTTCTTTTATTTAATTGAGATATCGATTAGAATACCCCCACGAAGTGAATAAAAAATCTATTCCAGGATAACAACCCTCACATATTTGCCATGCTAGCATGTTCACTAATTAAAATGAGCAACTAACATGTAAATAAAAATGAACCTTTTTATTTCTAAATAAGAACTTTTAATTGTCATTGTTTTAATTAGACCACACGAGCCTCGTCGAAATCAAATCGATCATATGTGTAAATGTTGTGATATATCCTGTGCTAACCTTTGTGGATGCAGGTAGATTAGGATTAGATGTATGCCTAGGGTTTTATTTTCCTTCGGGTATCGTATTTTAATTATTTTTGGGAAATGTAATTAATAGATTAGGTGGGCAGTTGCATCCCCCAAAGTTTTGTAATTTTTAATCTTTACTTTTCTACATTTGTTTACCCCCTTTATTTATCGCTTTACGTATGAATTTATTGCTTCTAAATATACGTGAATCATGCATTATAACTCGAAAATGACATAAGTACGAATATGCGCAATTACGAAATACGGTTTTCTATAGATGTTATATAATGTGATCCAATAAGAAATAAGTAACTTATCTCGAACCCGAATCTTTGTGTCTTAGTGGGCCATTCCCTGAATGTCAAGCCTCATAGGACTTTAATTCCTGGAAGTGCAAATTCAGGTGGCGATGCTACACTAATAGATGGTAGATTCGGGTTCGACCGATCTAAAAATGTTTTCTCTTTCTTAATCAACTTTTCCGGGTCTACGAATCGGTACATTTTATTTTGACATAAACACCCCGGTGGACCGTGCCTCTCATCTAGCACGCTCTTAGCCCATCACTTTCGTGTCGTCCGCTCAAAGTGGCGACTTTTTTGGGGATTTTTCTAAAAACTTATTTTTTAAAAGGTTTTAAATTTTGGATAAGTGCCAAAAATAATCGAATCACATTATTCCATATTCTCTTAATTATTACATATTCATAAATCCGCATTGCAATAGAGGGGAATAGCCTGTAAGTTTAAGGTGCCCTATTACCATGAAGCTTTCTCTTACACTAATCTACCTCCCTGATAAAAGAGAGTACATGAGTGGGTGGAGCATTTGTTGCCATATCGCATGTACCTCCATCGTTAGAACCCATTTGTGGAGAGGCTTGGAGTGTATTTTAGTGCAACAAGAACCTTCTACATCAACATCCCACTTACAAACCTCATGTAAATAAGCCTTAGGCATTTTTCCTAGGGTTACCCAACAAACGACCATGCATTATATTTTCTTGCAGGTGCACTCCTTAGTATCCTCGTGCTACTAAGATGAACCAAACTTAGGATAGAGACTAGCCAAAAACCCTACGCGCAGGAGTTGTATGGTTAGAAGTTGGATGTTATGTGCTATGTACTATGTCTTTACCGCTTTTTGATTCATCATGCATTGTACAAATGCCATGCTAACCACGAATCTTAATGGAGACACTTAAACGCACACACTCATGATATTAAAAACAAGTTAAATGGACATGTCATGTTATCATCAACATGATGCCAATTTGGTGTCACTTATACTTAGGATTTAGTTAATACTCGAGATCGGGTCACCCTCGAGATCAGGTCACCCTAGGATAACATGAAACCAATTAAAATCATGTAACATCAGTTACCCATTTTTTAGTGTGATGTCCACATGATGTTCGACTCATAAGACAAACCTACCTAAATTTTTGAGTGATGCCCACTTGGCGTCTCATTCACAGCCCTTCAGTGGTGATGATATACACCAAAAGCCTAAACAAGGCAAAACACAAACCATGTCCTCCCACATTAAAGGATATCCTAGTTGATGTCCTAACCTAAGTCTACGCGGGGCAAACTTACTTCAAAAACCTACCTTACCCTTATTCAAGGTGTCCACTCACCGAACTATCCACCCACGAAGGGCAATAATTCATGCATCACCGCATACCTTTCTTATAACGATGCTCACATCAGCATCCAAGAATCTGCCCTAATTGGGAAAAAAGAACCAAACATTCATTTAAATGCTACACACGGTAGTTATTTTCATACATTTTCAAACTAATTTTAATTAGGGTATGTCACACCGCTTACCCAAAAATAAATATACATTTTTATGAGAACTAGTCATAGCACTAGATCTTGAATTATTGACCTATTGCCACATGAGTAATCAGGTCTTTTCATCACATCATTCCTATCATGTTGTCCCATAGATAGAGTTTTATCTCAAATCCACCCCCAAGGGCTAGGCTTTCATTCACTCATCCTTTTATCACCTAGACTAACGCTTCTGTTTTGTTTTGTTTAATTTTTGCTTCGCAACATGGCACGTTAACCCTTTGTGTACGTAGCCATAACATTAACACTTCATGCATCAATCACGTATCAAGACTTAATATGCATACCTTGACAATCTTCATGTGTACTTCTGCCAGGAAAAAGCCTATCTACCAACGGGCTTGGAACAGGGCTTCTCACCATCTAATTCGCATCTCTCCATTCACAGCCACTCTAGAAGGGGTTCCGTATACAGACTCCAATGAAAACTCAGGTTCAAATTCAGAATAATGCATGCCGTGCAGTTTTGGTAATATGGCCAACCTACAAGAAAGGAATGTGATAGAGGAACAGAATCTTGGTGTAAGATAGAACCCGCAAGCAAATCAATCATCGGTGAGCGTCGAGATTGCTATAGCAATGAATGCCTTTCCTAATAGTGACCAGTTTGTGTCACTTATCAACCATCACACCAAAACTGGATAGCCCGAATAGAGGGCTAATGATGTAGTTCCTAATCCAAATGTAGGTGGTACAATTCTGCATAGGGAACCATCCTCTTTTGCTATGATGTTCCTAGCCTCTAACACAATTGCTCCCACTTACTACCAGTTCGGTATGGGCAAGGCCAGCTGCAGGTTTGTTAGAACCTGTATGAATTTGGAAACACTTCTCAGCCATAAGTTGGTGGCCAATTCTTCCCAAGGCATTCGGTTCAGATCTCTTTTGCACCAAGGCTAGTGGGGCCGAAAGAGATTAGACCCTCCTCTAGCTACATCCCGACTCAACCTCCTATTCCAAGTTGGGGTGTGCCTTCTCAGATATTCTAGGGTCAGGGATACCACAATTCGGGGACTCGGTATGGTGCTTACTAAGGAAAACCGAACAATATCCTCCAACAACTAGGGATGGCAGAATTATGGCAGTAGTTCTTGGCCACCCATGGTGGACATATAGCTCAGGAGCAAATGGGTATCCCAACATAGTCGATGACCAGAGATGATGACATGTTACTGCCAACTTTTGCTATGCTCCAATTTCAAAAGTACACATGCAACAGTGTCCCTTGAGCTCATCTCACACACTGTTAGAATTTGATGAGGGCTTTAAGGATAAGTGATAGTATGATGGCCAAGATGTTCATTGTTACACTTGGGAGTCCTGTAAATGAGTGGTACAATCATCTACCCATGGACATTACTTATGATTGGGGGGCGCCTATCCCAGGCGATGGTAGATCACTATGGCTTCAACACCTTGATGGTCAATATGATGCAGAAATTGGAAGAAGTGAGACAGAAGTAAGGGGAGAGCTTCAAGCTTTATTTTGTTCATTGGATGGCCATGCAAGTTAGGTTGTAGTCTCGTCTAAGTCTGCCAGAAATGATTATCAAGCTTCTGGATGGTACATTGCCAACTTATCGTAAAAGACTTAGGTCAGAAACCTTCCATAGTTACCAATAGGTGTTTGTTCAAGTTGAAAAGATAGAGAATTGCGACGTTATGGAGGAGGTAGTGGAGCAGCCAACCAGCAAGCACTAGTGTAAGAAAAATGAATCTAACCCAATGCAGGTGAAGGTAAAGCAGCCGGTAGTACAACTAATACAGGAGGAGAAGGTGGCTACTGTTTGATTATCTAAGGAGGAGTATCATGGCATCTCCCCTTATATAGAAAATCTAGGATTTCTGTTTACCAAGCTATGGGAGCTTAAGCAAATGGAGAGCCTGAAAAAGCATGTCCCTCCCAAGCTCGAGGACATGAACAATTACTGCCATTACCATATAGCAGTGGGGCACCAGATGAATAACTGTAAAGAGCTACTGAAAGCTATCCAGAAGCTAGTGGATTATAAGATCATTCACAAACTGACCATGTAACCGAGTACTAAAATGAACCCTTTGCCTAATTTGAGGCAAAGGTGGGACTGATAAACTCCGGGCTGGAGGAGGAGAGAGTCCTAAAGTGTGTGTTTGAAGGACTTGGGGAATTTGTGATGATGATTGGTTCGGGATGGGATCCTAATTATGTTTTGAAGTTATTGGAGGAAGAGTCAAGTCACAGAGGGTTTGGAGGCGAGATCAAGGCATCTAAGGTCAACCTTGCTTGATTATCGGTTTTTACCGGTAAGAAACCTACGTCGCTTCGCGTAGGGATGGATCTGTTAGGAGAAGCACCAGCCAGTAAGGATGACCAATACGTTATGGTAATTAAGTCAGATATGAACTCGAATGATGTAATGGAGATTCTTGAGTTCTAATCAAGCAATCAGGAAGTCAGGGGTAGGAGGAGATCCCGAGGGTCAGTTTCAGTTTAGCTGGCATGTCCATATTCGATGGGAATGACGCATCATCTTCCCATCTTTTCAAATTTTATACCAATTTCCAGGTACAAGGCCTGTCAATAAATATGATAGCAAGATTATTTCCATGCTCGCTAGTAGGAGGGGTGAGTTAGTGGTACGACATGTAGTATGAGCAAACAAAGGGCACGTGGAATTATATTGCTGCTGAATTCCAGTCAGAAATTGGATTCTTGGAGCCTAAAAAACCAAGCATGCAAGATTTGCTAGCTTGAAATCAAAGGGATGGTGAGTCACTCACTAATTACATAAAGCGCTGATGTTCATTTACGTGATAATGTGTGCGAGATCAACCGAACAAGCTAGTTTCAGTTGATGGAAGGAGGGTCAAGCAACTAGTATCACTACCACCTGTCAAGACTGACAATACTAGATTTCAAAGAATTATCATATCACGCCCACCATCTTGATAGGGAACGAACGATTGGACTTCGTAATGTTCATGTAGTAGCATTAGGAATACCTACCAATTCTGTATTGGCAATGCTATCAAGGTCCAAACTAGGAGTAAACATAGTGACTGAAAAAAGGGGATGGCATGGAAGAAGATCCCCTAGCAGAAGTATTTTTAGAATAGCCACAAAGAGATATGGGAGAGGTTGATCATGGAGAAACCCCAGCAAAGGCACCAATTGACCTAGATGCCTATGTATACAAATCAATGCGAAAGAGAAAGATAGATGAGGGAACCTCAATTGAGGGCGAGACTATAGTTTATGGGAAGAAACCCATCAATTTGGACGCTTATCAACTAAAGGGATCACAAGTCCAATCCAACGACGGATATGATCAGTACCCCTGGGTGACTCCTACTAAAACAAGAGTGATTAAGGATGGGGTATTGAGAGTTACCCGTAGTGGGATGGTTTTTCGGAGGGAGGAGGCCGTAAAGATAAATAATTCAACTCTTGATGAGGTTGATAGGGAGCAGCCCAAACCACTACTTCCCCCAAAGGTAGATGAGGATGAGCTAGATATTAACCCCTTGGTAAACAATCTAAAGGGAATTCAAGAAAATTCAGCATTTGGAAGTTGCTTGAAATATCACAGAAGCACAGGATGGGGCTTGTGAAGAAATTGATGAAAATGCTTGCGACACCCACAACTTCGATTGTTGAAATGTGTGCGGCAATCGGGGAAGGGATTACTCCCCGCCACCTATCGGCCATAACATTCGATCAGTCAGAATTGCCATAAGAGCTCGGTGTGCACAACACAACACTGTTTATTAGGGTGCAAATCTATGATCGGTCAATTCCCTACGTGATGGTTGATGATGGGTCATCCTTAAACCTATGCCCCCTCAAAGTCCTATCTCATTTAGGTCTGTGAGAGGATATGCTAAGAAAGTCTGACACTGTAATTCGGGCATATGATAATTCTAAGAGGGGGGAGATCGGAGTCTTTGAATTAGAGGTCACTACAGGAGGGGTGACCTCCAGAGTAAAGTTCACTATACTGGACATTCCAATGATGTATTCACTACTACTAGGCTGACCATGGATTCATGCATTGGGGGCAGTCCCAACCACCTTACATAAAAAGATTAAGCTCATTCATAATGGGTAATTAATAACTATCGAGGTGGATGAGGAGTCGGTTATGGTGGCCGCGACATTTGAGGATAGGATGGTACAAGTGCTAAGGGTGGCAATGACCACCGAAGAAAAGAAGAAGGAGCGTAGAATTATAAAGGGGTATCATTTTTTTCCCCGAAAGTTTGAAAACTCAAATGAAGAAACAGGTTTCATCCTAGGAAGAGGTCTAGGGAAGCACCATAAAGGGATCATTAGAGCTATTGACCCTATTCTAGTCACACCTTGGCTCAGCTTGGGCTTTGCCCCAAATAGAAAAATTTATAAGCATAAGAGGCCCTTATTCTGCAACATGGTAAGCATATACAAACTTGAAGGGAGTAAGGCATATCTAGGGGAACCTAAACTGTCAATTCTTAGTGGGGAAGAAGTCAAAGGGCTCAAAATCTTCAATGATGTGTTCGATTTCATCGCTAGCAAACTAATTGAATAACCTGAGGAGCCCTTGCTATCTGAGAAAGAGTTGATTCGTGCCATGGAAATTGCCACAGCTGAACTGACCGAACCTGAGAGGGAGGATATACTTGAGGATGTAATTGCAACTTTCACAAAGGCCATCAGTAAGTTGTTGAAGAAGGGTGATGCTAGAGATCAAGCTGTATCCAACACTATCAAACTCCTGATAGAAAAGCTTGCTCAGACCACTATAGAGGATGAAGCAACCTCTGACACTCCTACCGTGACAAGTGAAGGCCCTACGCACGTGGAGGATGAAAATAATGATGATGTAATTCTGAACATTTCGAATGTTTTTGATAATTTTGCCTATGAGGCCAATTCAATGAAATACAATGATTTTGCTTACTTGTTTGATGTTCTACCAGATGGCACCATGCATTCATGTGATCATAGGCATAATGTTTTTAACTTACTTGATGCATCATTAAATGAAATTAACTTGGGTATGAATGAATCACAAAAAATGGTGACAATTTCTAATGATTTTACTCTTGGTGAAAAAGGAGAGATAATAAATGTACTTAGACGTCATGTGGTAGCCTTCTCTTGGTCATACAAGGACATGCCTGGGTAAACAGATAGATCGCAGAGCACCATATCCTAACCGATCCTCGAATCAAACCAGTAAAGCAGAAGCTGCGATGCCTAAGGCCGGAATGGGCAAAAAAAGTCAAGGCAGAACTAGCCAAGAAAATCGAGGCTAAATTCTTGGAAGTGGTTGAATATCCAACATGGCTAGCCAACATCGTTCCAGTGGCATAGAAGGATGGAAAGGTTAGAGTCTGCGTAGATTTTAGGGACCTAAATAAGGCCTCCATAAAGGATGATTTCCCCCTACCCCCACATAGATGTCTTGGTCGATAGCGCTGCTAGGGCAGCCATGTACTCCTTCATGGATGGTTTCTCAAGATACAATAAGATCTTAATGGCCATTATAGACAAAATCAAGATGGCCTTCATCACAGAATAGGGTGTATACCGTTACAAAGTGATGCCATTTGGACTGAAAAATGCCCGAGAAACATATCAGCGGGCCATCACAACTCTTCTTCATGACATGATACACAAAGAAGTTGAAGTCTACGTAGAAGACATGCTTGTCAAGTCACACACTAGAGAAGAACATCCAGCTGTGTTGGATAAATTCCTAACTAGAATCGAGAAATACAACTTGCGTCAGAACTTGAAGAACTATGTATTCGAAGTAACTTCTAGGAAACTTCAAGGCCATATAGTCAGCCAGAAAGGAATTGAATTGGACCTTGACAAAAGCTGAGCCATCAAGGAAATGCCTGCGCTAAAAACAAACAAAGAAGTTCGCGCAATTTTGGGGTCTCTATAGTATGTCAGCAGATTCATTACAAGACTCACCACAATCTGTGAACCAATATTTAAGATCTTAAGAAAGGATTGTTCGCCACTTTTCTACTGATAAGTTTAATCTAATATGGTTCCAAAATCTCGTGAACTATTGTCTTTTAACTGCACCAAAAACTTGTTCACATAAAAAATGTAGGTGTTGTCAATACCCCTTACCACATAGAAAAATGATGATAACTGCAAGTATACAGTTGCGATGTAGTTTTAAAAGATATCGAACCTACAGGGAAGGAACCTGGTCTAAAGATAAATAGGGAAGATTGAAAGTAAATAAAATAAAAATAGATTAGAGATTTTTGTGGGTAGGCAGATTAGAATGAAAAGTTGAGTAAATATAGATGTGATAAATTAGAGATTCTAAATAGGTAGATTTTCACTACAAACAAGTATAGCAGAGAAAACATGCAAGTTCAACAAATATGTTACGACACACTAGATTATCTAACAGATTCGGTTCTAGATATTTAGATGTTCAATTATTCGCCGCAGAGCAACACAAGAACCTTGGACAATTGTTAGTAAAGCATAAGAAATGATAAGGTATAACTAACAAAATATCAAGAAAAATTTTCAAATTTTTTTTTAATTCATTTTTTTGGATTTTACGGGATTTTTACAAATGCCCCATCACACTTAAAGAACACAATGTCCTCATTGTGAGACATTATAAAAATCAAAATTTAAACACACACAACTAAATTTAAAGTAAATAAGGAAATAAAAGAAAGAAATTGAACACGATCATTCTTTAGAACTTGAATCTAGTGGACTTGGCGAAATTTTCAAGTTTTGTTGTCTGAAATATGTAGTCAATTTTCAGTTCAAAGATATGTTAGATTTGGTCAATTGACGCACATCTTGCTGAATTGAGGCAATATCTAAACATGCTTGGTCGACATCTTTTACAAACTTTCCTCTCCATGTATCTTGTGTACTTCCCGAGGCTTTTCTTGAATTACCACTCTCGAATTACATTTCTTCAACATCTTCGTTGTCCATTTGATTTTCTTGAGTAGTAGAACCGTGTGTTGGTCTAAGCTATCGGATCCTTACTTCATATGGGAGAAATGTAAATTTTCCTCCTTCTTCCTTAACCAGTCCTGCTCTTTTCTGGTATAAACCTCCCATAAAATTGAACTTTTCTCTTGGATTATATTGGTACGACAAGAGATTTTTCACGCCCAAAATTATCCCATAGATTAAATTTGTACCTCCAACTCTAGCCTTTTTATGTGTAGTTAGACTAGCGATGGATTCCAGAATATACATCGGAAACTTTGGCCGAAATTGCAGAGTCGCGCATTCCAATATTTCCAAATCTTTTATCGACACTTTAGTAGTTTCGTGTCGAAAGAAAAGGCTTTGAGAAATAAACTTGTGAAGGTAAAGAAGATCGTTTCTTCTAATATTCTTGTTGGACGAGTTTTTGACATCGTATCGATCCAATCCCGTTAACTCGGTCCAAACGTCCGTTAACTCGTAATCTTCATCCTTTTCAATATCATCAAAACTCTCTCCCAGATCAAACCATTTGATTAAATCCATCATTGTAAACTTGTATTCTTCTCCTTCATTTCTGAATTTCTTCTTCAGGATATTTCCATCATCTTCAA
>CATIWQ010226503.1:0-17888 GCA_949673415.1 Euphorbia schlechtendalii | reverse complement strand
TGTGGTGGTGGTGGTGGCGTGGTGAAGGAGGAGGAGGTGGTGGTGACGGTGACGGTGACGGTAACGGAATGGAAAAAGTGATGGATGTGTTGGTTTGGGTAGTGGTGGTGGTGGGGGTGGAGTTCATAAGTAGATGGTGGTGTCTAGGTGTAGGTGGTAGTGATGGCGGTGGCAGCGGGGTGGAGGTGGTGGTGATGATGATGATAGTAGCGGAGTGGAGGAAGTGGTGGATATATATTGATTTGGGTGAAAGAAGTTGTAGTGGTAATAGTGGAGGAATGTGAAGTAGAAAAGTAAAGGAAAATGTTTTTCTAACTTTTTTTTGGGAAAACATTTTCTTATTTTTACACTACATTTTCATGTTAACTTGTACAATATTTTTCTTTGACTTATTTGCCTTGTTAAACAAATGCCGAAAAATCCAAAAAATATTTTCCTGCAAACAAACAGGGCCTAAATTCAATATTTTTTTCAAAAGTAGTAACTCAATCTTTGAAGGATTGTGATTATTATTATGTTGTATTTGATTATATTTCAAGATCAATTTTGAATTATGAAGTATTAGTATAATAAATATATATTCTTTATGCATTATAACTTTTATTATATGTTTAATATCAAATTGTTGAAAATGTTAATATTTTTAATATGTTTTAAGAGAATCGGATTTGATCACTGAATTAATTCGATCGAAGCTTAAATCCAGTAGTGATGGTGACGAGGTGGAATAGGTGGTGGTGATGATGGCAGAGTGCAGAAATTGATGATGTGTTTGTGTGAGTGGAAGAAATAATAGTAATAATAGTGGAAGAGATGAGAAAGAAAAATAAAGGAAAATATTTTCTCATCTTTTTAGTGAGAAAACATTTTCTTTTATTTACACTATATTATTATATTGATTTACACAATGTTTTTTTAAACTTATTTTTATATCAAATAAACATTTAAAAATCTGAAAATTTTTATATAAATAAACCAGACTTAAAAGAAAAAGAATGTTTACGAGAGTCTCGATTCTTTAAAAAAATAATATAGCTTACTTATGACTCACGGTTCAAAATCGTAACCGGGTCTCATGCGTGTGGAAAACTTGTCAAGGTGTAGCATAATTTATGCAACACGTCAAAGCACCTATACAGTGGGACCCAATAACTGCCATGTGGCAGAGCTTCAGCACTAGATTCATTCGGAATCTGGCTATTTAACTCTGTTAAGACACGTCCGTTCCAAATACAGAATCTCTAGATTTCGTTTTCCGTCTTGAAAATAAATTTAATTCTTAAAAAAAAAAAAATTAATTTGCAAATTTTAAAAACAAACAAAGCAAAAGCCCATGCTTTTTCACAATCCAATCATAAGGGTTTTGCTTGATATTGCCGATCTTAGATATCCGAGTAGTTCCTCCCCTTTTCCTCTTTTGATCGATCGCTAGGTTTCTGTTTTGATCCCCTGTTTATGTTCGCATTCCAGTAAGCTCTTCAACCGATTTATTTGATTTTCTAGACTGGCTGAAATTTAAATGACATTTTAGTTTGCATCTTCTCTTTTTTTATTTTCGGAAATAAAGTAATTGTTGCTTGAGTCATCTGTATGCTAATGGAATGATTGATTTGGTGTTGCCCCACGAATTATTGTAGAGATCGGACTTTTTTCTTATTGTTTGGTTCCCAATTTTGTTGATATTTCTGATGTCTAGATGCTTATCAATTTGACTGTTACTTGCAATTATTATTTACAAGGAAGAGTGGTTTCTGCTTGGTGTTTTGTCCTTTTTGTTTTTGGCATTGTATCTGTACTTAGTTCTCTGCATTTTTCTCTCTCAGGTATCATCCATCTCTTATTGGAATCTTCTCCAGTTTCTGAGATTTCAATCTCTTTCAGTTTTGTTATTGATTTCACATTCAAATTTAGAGGCAAGGAGAATTTAAAGTGTGATCGGTGTGACTTGAATATTGGTAAGTAATCGGTATATTATAGTTAGATTGGAGGTTATAGAATGATCAATCTTTGACTTTCGAGATGGATGATGATAGGGAAATTGAGATATTTTTTCCAGGTTGGAATAGTCCAACTGAGTCTCGCCCTTTTATTTTGTCATGTTTAATCGCTGCTTTAGTCGGTATCTTGACGATCGCTTATACGGCTTTCCAATGGAGAAGAAACATCAATTTAAGTTGGATGAAAGCTATAGCGAGGTCGAAGAAAAATCCTAAGGCTAGGCACAAGGTTCCAATAGCTCCACATGATTGGGTTCTTGAATCTCTATCTCGTGGAAAGAATTTGAACTGTTGTGTATGCTTCAAATCCATGTCTCCTTCTCAGACGCTTGGACCTATGACTGCATCCGACAGTTTTATTCACCATTGTAGTATTTGCGGTGCTGCAGCTCACCTCAGCTGCTCTGCCAGTGCTCACAAGGATTGTAAGTGCGTGTCCATGGTTGGATTTGATAATGTGATGCACCAATGGGCTTTTCGATGGACAGAGATAACAGATCAACCTGAAGAAACATCGTTTTGTAGTTATTGCGAAGAGCTATGTAGTGGTTCTTTTCTGAGCGGATCCCCTATATGGTGTTGCTTGTGGTGTCAACGACTTGTGCATGTTGATTGTCACAATGCTATGTCTAATGAATCTGGGGATATTTGTGATTTGGGCCAGTTTAGGAGGTTGATTTTGTCGCCACTCCATGTCAAGGAATTGAATTCGTCAGGTGGGTTTTTGAGCTCTATCACACATGGTGCAAACGAAATTGCTTCCTCTGTTCGTGCAAGCATTAGGAGTCAGAGTAAGAAGAAGTACAAACGAGGAAATGAAGCCTATGTTGATACAGGTAATAGCGGTATTAGCACTGGTGACATGTCCACTGAACACACAGCTGATGCACATTCTATTATGAATGGTTCTCATGGTGTGGAGGGAAACTGTAATGGTAGCTTGAATAGGGGAAATTCATGTAATGGTGAAAAAGCGGATAGGATGGACTCAAAACTCAGTTTTAAAAGAAGTGGGTCAATTAATCTCAAGGAAGAGCTACAAAATATAGGGATGAAACAGAGATACGAAATTATTGATTTGCCACCTGATGCAAGGCCATTGTTGGTCTTTATCAACAAAAAAAGCGGAGCTCAGCGCGGAGACTCCCTGAGGCAGCGCTTAAATTTTCTTCTGAATCCTGTTCAGGTTTGTACTGCACCAAAATTTGATTATTGTCTTATTTTTTTTTACGTTTAACTTTAATCTTTCACATGTTTTAATCATGGTAAAATACTGTTCAGCTGAGCCTGCAAATTAAATGGTTTTGAAAACTAGAGAAGTGGTCATTTGAATTGTATTTATTGCTTGATACTACAATTTGGTTTTGTTTATCTGTCCCCTCAGTTAGGGATGCCCAATTTTTTTATTAAAAAAAGGTTTTTGCTGGATACTATGCGAGGAATATATATCTCTGAACTTGCTCAGTTCATCAAACCTTTTGTTTCTATATCACTTTATTACATTCATGGATAAATCACATGCATTCATAGGTCTCATAATATTTTAACAGACTAGTTAGGAGCCAGTTTTGATCAGTAAATTTTTGTACGAACCAGATCTTCATATACAGGACATCCTTTTGTATCAATTGATCACCTAATTCATTTTGTAAGCTTTCCAGTTTACAGCTTTTAGTATAATTAGTGTCTGAAAAAAGTTTCTGCATTCTGCTTTTATTGAGTTCATAAGATTTCTGTTTCTAGTATGAATATCAATTTGCACATGTGGCCTTTTGAAAACTTTTCTATTCTTATTTTATTTCTAATTTCATAAGATATTCACTGTGATATTTCCAAAAAAAGAAAAAGATATTTAATGTGATTGGCATGAGATTGATATGCTGGTATTACCTACAGGTATTTGAATTGAGTTCTACGCAGGGACCAGAAGTAGGCCTTGATTTTTTCAGGAAGGTGCCTCACTTCAGAATTCTTGTATGTGGAGGAGATGGTACAGTTGGCTGGGTTTTGAATGCCATAGACAAACAAAATTTCGTTTCTCCGCCACCTGTAGCTATTCTTCCTGCTGGGACTGGAAATGATATGGCCAGAGTACTTTCCTGGGGAGGTGGTTTGGGCTCTGTGGAGAGACAAGGAGGTCTTTGCACATTGTTAAACCACATTGAACATGCTGCCGTCACCATTCTTGATCGATGGAAGGTATCTATTGTTGATCATCATCAGAAGCAAATTCAGTCACCTAAGTTTATGAATAACTACCTTGGTAAGTAGATGCTAATTACGAAGTTATGCATTTGAGTTATCCATGGTACTGGATGCTAAAAGATTATATTTTTTGTCAATAAAGGATGCATGCCAAGCTTGATTTATCCTTGTGAATCGACCTTAAGTTGGATTAAACTGCATGTGTTGGATCTTTAAATTATCTATGGAAGATCTGCCTTCAAATATCAAATTTTTAAAGGCATATTGCCATATAATGTCTCCTGTATTTCTTAGTCTTCTTATGATAAATATTGTTCTTGTTGGTAATTTCAAAAATGTCTTCTTGCTGGTTAACCTTTTAGTATTTCTTGATCATTTTTTGAAGTCAGCACAAAAGAATAAGTTTCGGCGACAGTGCTTTGATGGGACCATTCTAAATTTTCAATTTTCTAGTGTTGCTTGATTACTGACTGTGGCAAAAATTATCTTGCAGGTGTTGGTTGTGATGCAAAGGTTGCACTGGAAATCCACAACCTGAGGGAAGAAAATCCGGATAAGTTTTATAATCAGGTGACTGCAGTGATTATTATGATTAAATGCATAAAACATTGCAAAACATAGCTTGTGGCCGCCATTAAAATCGAGAATTGACTTTGAAGTTCGAAATAAAACTTATCGAATATAAAATCATCATCATCTAAGACATTTAGCATTCCCATCTTGGTAATTCGAAGTATCAATTTATAGGACTGTGAATTATAATTGAAAAGATTTCTTGGGATTTACCTATGCATCAATTTGTTGAAACACTTTCTGTGTTTAGGGGAATACTGACTCAGTCTGTTCACTCTGTGATAAATTTAGCAGAGTGAATACGCTTGTAATTTTAATGTTGATTTTGTGAGAGAACTTGCTACTGACTTTTTGTGGGCATTTGAAAACTTATGTACCAGTTGGCTTTGTATTGTATAAATTGATTTTATTGAAATTCTCAAGTGATAAAAAGGAGGACCAAAATGATAGTGCTGTATGATATAGCTTGATGATTATAACATTTATCATGTATGCATAATTGTTCTCGTGAAGTTTTTTCGACATAGTCTTTGAAGTTTCCCTGTTAAGTATATCATTCTGTTGGTTCTGTCTTTCAGTTATATACTTATAGTTGAAAGAATGAACCAGAAAGTTCTTTCAAGTTTCATCTGGCTGAAATTGTTTCAATGCACTGCAGTTTATGAACAAAGTCCTTTATGCAAGAGAAGGTGCTAGGAGTATAATGGATAGGACATTTGCAGACTTTCCATGGCAAGTTAGAGTTGAAGTGGATGGTGTTGAAGTAGAGGTTCCTGAGGTTTGTGCTGGTCTCATTTCCATTATGTGGGTAGCGAATAGTTTAGTTCAATTTCTAATAGCTTGCAGCCTTGCACTCATTATATACTCTGGAGTATCTTGGATATTGCCAACTGCTACTCATTCCTTGGGTATTTCTTACCATGTTGATGATAGTTTTTCTTTTGAACATATTTGTAGTGTCTCTGAGGACTTTTTAGAACTTGTGATTGTGACTGTTGAAGATTTTTATGTTTTACTTGTTTTATTGGTCTGGTATTCTTCGTGGTCTCTAGTCTCTACTGGTAATTTTATATTAATGTCTGGGTAGTTCGCTTGAATGTGTAACTCCTGTTTTTCTTAAGTTGATGTGTCTTAGGCTAACTATTTATCGGATATTGTTGATGTTGGTTCTGCAATAATTTTAACTTGGCTGGGGGCTTTTTCATTGCCAGGAAATTAACTAGTTGGTAATTGATATCTCTTGTAACTCTCTTTGGGCTCGTTGGGTTGGCGGAATGGCTATTCCGTTGAATAGGAGAAAACGATGGTAGAGTATTTTCCTAGAATCAGTAAACGGACGGAATGGCTATTCCTAGATATTATAGGAATCATGGAATAGATAGCTATTCCGTGATTCCTGTAGTATCTAGGAATAGTTATTCCGGTTGTAACCTTTTTGCATTCATTTTTCTTTTTATTCCACGGAATAGCCATTCCGCCAACCAAACGAGTCATCTGTTCCTTAAAGTAAGTACAACTGCTAAAATTCTATCTTGTGAGACTTGAGCAGTGCAAAACTGTAGATAAAAGGAGTTGGTTCTTTACTTATTCTGCCTTCATTTTTAGGGTCCTCATTTTATATTGTGTTTGTTTGCTATTCCTCACCTAGGGGTTGAAAGTGAAATAGAAAAGAGGGCATAAGATAGAGGACCAATCTTATTTATTCTTTAACCTTTAGTATGTGTTCTTATTTCCAAATATGACTCTCCTACCAGTAACTTTTTTATTTTTATTTTATTGACCTTTAGGATGCAGAGGGTGTACTTGTTGCAAATATTGGCAGCTACATGGGTGGTGTAGACCTATGGCAAAATGAGGATGAATCGTACGATGACTTTGATCCACAATCTATGCATGATAAGTTACTAGAGGTTGTTAGCATATCTGGAACATGGCACTTAGGGAAGCTTCAGGTAAATTACTGTAATATTCATGGGTTATTATTTTGTTGAGTACCAACTTGAGCATTAATTGAAGCTCACTGTAAAATCAGCTGGATAGCTTTTTTCCAGATATTTTACGGCGGAGCTGATCTTGAATGCTACTAAATCCTGTTGACTAGTAAGCTAATGAAAATATATTTTGTGGGGGTAGGTGGGGCTTTCTCGAGCTCGAAGACTTGCTCAGGGAAAGTCGATAAAGATACAGCTTCTGACTGGATTGCCAGTACAGATTGATGGGGAGCCTTGGTTTCAGAAGCCATGCACTTTGGTGGTAACCCATCACGGCCAGGTCTGTTCTGTTTCTCAATACTATGGCCATATTATTGCAAATTTTGATTTGCTAGATCATTGTAAATATACATCCGTGCATTGTTTTGACTGAACTCTTCCTTAAATGTGTTATGCATTGAAAAACAAAGTTTGCCTTATAAAGTTGGGGATCGAATGGGCCTATATGAGTCGAAACCTTTCTTAGTACTTCTTTTATAGTTTTCTAGATTTATAGGGGAAACTGAGTTTAAAAAATTGTTGAATAATCTGCTTGTTGCTGGATGTGGTAATTTTAAATTCATTGTGATATGGTTCTTGTATTTTCAGGCTTTTATGTTAAAGAGGGCCGCTGAGGAGCCTCTTGGGCATGCAGCTGCAATAATCACTGATGTGCTCGAGAACGCTGAAACAAACCATGTGATTAACGCTACACAAAAGCGAGCACTTCTTCAAGAAATGGCTATTCGACTGTCTTAGACATCTGTCTCAGGCTTGTGTCTGTTCATGTAAACGGTGTGTATGTGGTACTTTAGCTGAGGTTGCATGTAAATGGACTCCTCCTATAGTTTGAATAGTTTTCCCCATTTTGAAAATTCACAGGAAGGGGGAATTTTTGATATGTTAGAAAGAAAATATAGATCAATATAATGTATTGAAGAAACTAGTCATACCACTGTACCAAAGAGTAATAGGTGAAGAAAGTGAAATAGGATTTATTGTCTTTTGTTTGTTTGTACCTGTATGTTGAATTCATCATTTGCTTGAATTTGAATTTGAATTTGATTTGGCTCTGTTCTTTTCTACTAAAATGTAAACTGTAATCGCTGTTCTTTTCTACAAAAATGTAAACTGTAATCGGAGTTCATTGTAATATGTCGAATTGAAATATAGCTCATAGGGGGAAACTCAAATATTGGGTTTAACATTGTTTTCGAAGTTGTGAGTTCTTTAAATGGTACATTTGTAAATTACAATCATTCCTAATCATTTATCCAGTTTTAATGGTTGAGATTGAAATTTAGTTGATTGTGAGGGTCATATGGCATTAAATCTCAATTATTAAAATTGGATGTGTGGTTAAAATTGATTGAAATTTAAAAATGTATCAAAATTGAAATTTAGAGAATTTTTTTCCAATTTTATCTATTAAGTGTTACTTTAGAGCTTTTTATTAAACTGATAAATTGATGTATTTATTTTTCATGAATTTCTCTTTATTCATAATTATCAGCTTATAATTTCTGATATTTAATATGATATAAATGTAATTTAAATTTTTTTAAAGTAACATGATAATTTGAAATACATTTTAAAAAAAATTAAGGTTTAAAAAATTTAGAAAGAAATTGGAAAGAGTAGTTTTTTTAATAAAACATTGCATTTTTTCAGAAAGCAACTTTGAACTCATTGAAAGTATACAAAAATTTTGTTGTAGACGTTTTCAATTTACTTAATTACTTAAATGTAAAAGTTATTTGTTATCAAAATTAAATTGATCAAATTTTGGTTTAAATATATGATTATAAGACTTGACTTGAACTTCAGCAAATATGTGTATCTTTAGCAAATGTCTCGGCAAAATTGATATGTTTCAACTTTATTTTCATATATGAGCCCAAATTCGACAAATTTGTTAAGAAAACTAATTATATTCCATTCTCGCATATTTTTTTCTGATATTGGATTATACTTTCCATTAATAAAATGTTAGGTAAATAAATGATTATAAAAGTCGTGAACATGGCAACTCTTGGTGGTTCTCTATGATCAACTATTTGAAGAACCAAAAATCAAAAACCAAATCGGCAAATCCAACTTTACTCGTCAAGAGTCGTTGGATTCTTCCAACGACTAATTGACAATTCCGAAACTTGACTTATCCCGGGGATTATTCCAATTTCTCCATCTCCCCTCGAGTTCCCTGTTTCTACTTTTTGATCGGCTTTTCTCGTGTTGATTGCGTCCAAAGTTTTTGAAGATGGGTTGTTGTGCTAGCCAAAATGCAGACTCCAAAGCTAACAGGGTCACCCGTTGGCGATCTACAGGAATTGTTGCTCTCCGTGATGCTAAATTAAAGGCAATTCTATGATTATGTCTATCTGTTATTTTTTCATTTCACTATTTCTTCGAATTCATCATGATTTTTGCTTAATTGTGTTCTTCGCTTTCAATTACATTGCAGTTGATACTTGATAGGGCTTCTATGCCCTCTTTTTAATTTCTTTATCCTATTTGTTTGGTGTTATCTCTCACCCTATTTTTATTAGCTCCAACTGATGTGGATGTCTAGAGAGGTTTTAATGCATGCATGATCGAGCTTTTAGTTAGGGATTCAATTTTAGTTGTTTTTGCTTGTTTCTTCATTTATAGGGAAGGTTTAGCTGGGTATGTATTGAATTTACTGGTCGCTATGAAATTTGAAAAGTTATGCTACTTTATACTAGTTTTAGCTAAGGAAAACAGTGAAGATACATCAGCTGATCATATGGACTCTGGATTCCTTGTTTATTTGGTTGTTTTCTTACATAATATTTGTATGAACAGACTTTTCCGGATGAGGTTCTTGACCTGGACAGAAGTGTGCGCACCCTTGATTTAACTCACAATAAACTAGGTAATTTCGGATATCCTTTGTTTGATTAAGAACATGATTATGACTGTCTATAAAATTTTATTTTGTTGTTAATACGGTGGGAAGAAAGATTACTCTTTACAACCTAAACTTCAATGAAATGTGCTGTGGTTTCTTTGTCCCTGTGTTAGTTGATAATTCACGTTAATAATTGTATTTACTGCAGTTGACATTCCGGTGGACATAAACAAATTAGTCAACATGCAACGCCTGGTACGTGTTACAAACTTGTCGTCCACTTAATATATTTTTTGCTTGCCTAATAAAAACTATACCGAAAGGTGCAATTCTGTTATTCTTACATATAAATTCAGCTTACCTAGCTGAAAAGGGATCATGAGTTTATTCAAACTCATGTTCTCTTTGAATATTTCAAACAGTTCCAAAATTGTTTTCATAGTAACATCATCTTCATTAATAATGACTTAACTATATGCATATATTCTATATTCTTAAACTTTTTGTATGATAGTATGTTATTTTTAAAGTCAAATTTAATTCTCATGTCTGAAGCAAGTCTCGTAAATTTCGAGTTCGCTGAAGTTATTTGTTTTCTCCAGGTCCTAGCAGATAACCTTATTGACCGACTACCAATGAACTTGGGAAAACTGAAATCTCTCAAAGTTATGGTACTTGATGGGAACCGAATCTCGTCACTGCCTGATGAATGTAATATTCTTCTCTAAATAAGTAAGATCAATTTTATTTGTTTTTCCATTTTTTTCAATTATGTTCGTGCTTGCGGAGTCTCCCAAAGGATACATTGCAAAGTTCATATACTCCTTGTTTCTTGCATATGAGTCATAGTTCGACTAAACCCTAACAAGTCTTAACTTCTTGTTTATAGTGGGTCAGCTGGTGAGGCTTGAGCGGTTGTCTGTCTCACGAAACATGTTAGTGTGCCTGCCTGAGACAATTGGGAGCTTGCGAAATGTGAGTGATACCAATTTAACTGATTTATGTGGGAACCGAAAATGTTAATTGACTAAACTACCCAAAATCTAGATGAAAGAAATAAAAATCCAAGTCATCCCTAAAAAGTGATTGAACAACCAATGGTCTGTGAAAATCTGGTTCTCAGCTAATTAAATTTAGCTAATAAATGCTTTCCAAAGCTTGTATTATGTTTACAATTTGGATCATCTTCTATTCGCTACATTTGGCATACATCTACTGACTTCATTTCATATTGCAGTTGTCGCTTCTAAATGTGTCAAATAACAAGTTAAAGACCCTTCCAGAATCAATTGGGTGCTGCTTTGCTCTGGAAGAACTGCAAGCAAATGGTAAAAAGACACGTGTGTGTTATATATAAAGTAGCAGCCACCTTTTATTTTCCTTTCTTCTCTTTTATTTTATTTTTATTGTTTCTGGTTTCTTTAGTTGTGGGATAACTGACTACTAATCAATTAAAGTATTGATAATAATGAAAGCTAAAGCTGATGAATATAGTTTTATTGGTATTTACAAGAATTGTGCAAACCGCAGAAATTTTTAGATAGACCCTGGATGTGAGTAAATGTTAATAGCTTAACTAGCTGAGAACAACTAGTTTTCTGAGCAATGCGACCTAATTTACTGTTCTGGAAGTCGTGGATACCTGTATTGGAAGTTGCATGGGTTCAGGCTGATTTAGATAGTATATTTTAACAAAATAGGAACAAGATCTTTTGATTGCTTGATTTTTCGGATTCTGATACTTAGTTTTTAAGGATAAAAAGGAAGACTTATTTCTGTATTAGTATCAACACCATGCAGCTTGCTTTCGTTTTAGTTCCAATTGAAGGAAAAGACATTCAGAAACCTGATATTTTTTGCAGACTTTCGTTTTGTGTGTGCTTGTAAGTGTTAAGATTTTTCTTTGTCATGATAATATCTGAATCGTGTAGATGAGACCATTGGTGGATGTGTCTATTTTCTGCATAATTATATTTTTTTTTTGGTAAAAATGGCTTGTTTTAATGTTTGATTATTGTTTTTAGCATCTATCATGTCTTAAAGTTTCATGGAAAGAGTTGTTTGGTATAGGCCATCGATGAATGATCATTTGTTTCAACTTGCAATTTTTTGTAAATTTTTTATTTTATTTCCAGCGAGGATAATTTATGGCAATAGGTGCTAATAATCCTGTTAATACTACTTACTTGGCCGAGTTTGCAGACAATTGCATTGAAGAACTTCCTACTTCAGTATGCAATCTTATTCACTTGAAGTCACTTTCCTTGAACAACAACAATTTGAGACAGGTATATTATTCACATCTTTTTATTTCAACACTAGTCATTTTTTAATGTATTATTATTCCTTGGTTTATTATAGATTCCCAATGATTTACTGAAGGACTGCAAAGCTCTCCAAAATATTTCCCTGCACGACAACCCGATCTCCATGGATCAGTTTCAGCAGGTTTCATGCTATTTGATGTATTATCTGCACAAAACATATCTACTTCTGCTTCTATAACAACTGATAAATGTTTTTATTATTCTGTTCTAGATGGAAGGATTTGTAGAGTTTGAAGGAAGAAGAAAGAAGAAATTCGACAAACAAATTGATTCGAACGTGATGATTGGTTCAAAAGGGCTTGATGAGGGTGTCGATCTCTGATGATACCATGTCCGCACTTAAGGCAACGCCTTCTTTTATCGCGAAGTTATATTTTGGTTTGATTATTAGTTCTTTTGTTACAAAGCTAAACATACGATGAACGTAACATATTCATGTACGAAATCGGTAATGAACTTCTGATTTGACTTGCTTCCAGCAGAATGCATCTTGGAGTTGGATTGCTGTAATGCTGATGATAATATGGCAATTTCCTATCATCACGGATAGGTGTAGATTCTGGACGATATAGCTCTTCTCCAGCTCGGGACAGTTTATTATTATTATTATTATTATTATTATTATTATTATTATTATTATTATTATTATTATTATTATTATTATTATTATTATTATTATTATACCTGTTTTCATTGTATACAGATTTGGAATGAACTTTTATTATATCCAAACTGGTGTTTGTAAATCAAGAGTAACTGTTAATTGTAGCTATTTTTACTTGTTGCTATTTGTGATTGCATCTTCTTTTTGTTTCTGAGAAAAATAAGAAGCTAAATGCTAGTTATTATTGATGAAACTGTTTAGCTTCTACATGGAACATTTCATTTTTCCTTTTACATGTTTCTATATAAAATCGAAGTAAACACATGTTGCTGATATTTTTTTCGATGTTATCTGGAATTTTTGTCTTTAAATGAAAAAATAAATAAATCCAATCTAATAATTGATAACTAAATGTTTTTAATGCTGAAAAGGTAAAGTAGCTTTAAAAAATTCTTCAATTAGATTATATACATATTTATAAATTTCACATGACTCAGAGAAAATGAAATCATAATTCTTTCAATATAGAATTTAAAGGTTTTCATTGAGATATGCAATGAAGTTTTAATTAATAATTTTTTGTAGTAAATTTAATTTTCAAATGAAATCTTGTAAATGGTGCAGTTCTGATTTTTTTGGATGAGTATGGATATTTATAAAGATTAATATCAAATTCAAGATCTCTCACTTTTATTTTGAAAAATTAAAATAAACTATTTTTCTTTTAAGTTACCTACAAATATATTAGTAAAATGCCAACAACTTAAAATAAATTACCTTAAATTTGTAAAAAAGTATTATATTTATTAATGTCACGTAAATAACAAATAATCACAGATTATATCTGCATCAAGAAAGATTGACATTTACTTTATTAAATGAAATCTAATTATAACAAAAAAAGTTATAGCTACCGTAAGATTCCAAAACCTAGTAATATTGGACAAAAATAGGGTCATTTAGTGGAAATAAGATAGAGACGTGTGGCAGTTAAACTAGGGACAAAAAGGTACATTCCATATGCAATTATTTTTGTGGCCATCATACAAAATAAAAGAAAAAAACCATATATAAAAATATCAAACACTATACAATTACTATCATTGTACCAAAATTAGAGGGTATTTCTCGTAATTACACCCAAAAAAACGTGCGTTTTTCTTTCTGTTTCAGACAAACCCTAGCCGCGTAAAAGGTACCTCTTCGCCCCCTTTACATCAATCCCTTCGAATTTTTTTTCTTCCTTCCTTATCTTTGATTTCCTCTGTTATTCCTCTTCGATTTTTTTGCTATTCAGCGATACCAATTTCTATATGTTTCTTTCATCTGCTCCTTTTTAGTTTTAATTTGAAATCTTTTCCGTTTGTCGTTTTCTTTTACCAGATCTGAAAAATTTCTTCTAGATCCAGCGATTTTGTGTCTCGTTTCCTGATTTTTTTCTCTTTAACTGTTTTTCTGTTAAATTTACCAACGAGGTTCTCAGATCTGTAGATCTGGTAGATCGCGGCTCCTGTTTTGGGGTTTTCTCTGGTGGTTGAGTTGTAATTTGAAGATCTAGGGTTAGGGTTTCTGGATAATTATTTTTAAAATTTTTCTCTAATTGATTTGTAATTTTACGTGACGGTTTCCTATTTAGCATTTCGGTCAATTTTTTCAGAGGATTAATATTTGAGGTATAAACATGATTCTATTTTCGTTAATTTCGATTTAAATTATGATTAATAAAAGTCAAAATCTGTGGATATTAAGGTTGAAGAAAATAGGATAATTTTGATAATATTTGTCAGAATATTATACGGTTTATTATTTTTATTTTACCAATATGCCCTTGAGTTCCTTTTATAAATTTAGTATGCCTGCCATTGACCCCACTTCTCTGACAATACTATCGTAATAATAAGCAAGGCTGGTATTTTTACAGAAAACGAGAATCAAATAACGTGTGAGATGTTTAAGGAAATTAATTTATGTGCGATTTATTAGCCAGGAACAAAACTTGGTCACTTGTACACTCAAAGTAGTGCTTTCACTTAAAGTGTCAATGCCAGTTAATATTTGTCCTAAATGTTTAGCTTTTAGAGAATTGTCTGCTCGTGTGTCTGGGTATAAAAAGAACTCTTTTTTAATGTCTTATTCATTGCTCAACTTTTTTTTATGACAGAGGTAGTTTGTTGATTATGAGACAACTATTTTAAATTGATGCTGTGTCCTTCTTCTGAAGTTATTTGATTGTTATTCTTGGGATTGGTTTTTGTACTAGGCAAGTTGTTATATGTTATTTTCCCGGGTTGATTTTTACTATGACTGCTAATTAGATGCATTTTCATTGGTTCCAATTATCCTTTACTCTTAGAATAGGACATAATCGTCTAACATTAGGTAATACCTTATGTAATGTAAGCCTTGTTCTGAATTTTGAATTTTTGGTATGTAAAGTTAGCAAAATGGTGACAATTTGGTATTGAATTTGAATTTCCGGGTTATTACGTTTCATAAGTTGTGTGTATCTTATTGTCTCTTTGTAATTTTTCTGGTGCAGTAATAATGGTTCAAAAACGATTTTTTTACGACGAGGAAACCTACAGCATTCCCCGTAAGCACCCTAGACAAGTAGAATACAATAATCAGCTCCTCTCGTTTTCCGAATTTGTTCCTCGAGAGCTAGGTTCTCCGAGATTTTATACTTCAGGTGAGCGATGGTTATTTTATTTCTATTGAGATGTTAGGCATGCTAAATGCTGTTATTTGGCCTACACTGTTATATTAGAAACTATGTACAATTAACGATCCTTTAATCATCCAAATCTTAAGTCGCTTTTAATTATTGTCAATGAGTCTGATAATGTTGTCAAATGCTGAGACAACTTGATCGGAAAGCTTTCCTTATTTTATTTTGTAATAACCCTGATAGGTTAATTTATTATTTGGTGAAGGTGAGTCTGGACTCACTGAAAATGCTATTGAACACCATGAAAAGCTTGCAAGTGAAATAGATGGTAGTAGGTTTCCGATTGGTTCCGGGAAGGATGTAGAGGATAATTTTCCTGGAAGAAATTTAATTTCTTTCTCTAACATTGGTTTTAATGAAGAAGCCTCCCATCCACAATCACCAGCGTATATACCTTTTCGCCCCTTTTATTTTAGCCCCGATCATCTGAGTAGGACAGTAGATCATCATGACGACGCATATTCTTTGCTTTTGCGCAATCCACCGCGAAAAGCAGTCCCAATTGGATCAGATAATCAAGCAGACATTCCAGAATGGAGGCCTCTGGATTATAAGTTAAAATCGAAGTTTACTGATTCTCAATTGGTTTCTGAAAATGACGAGGATAAGCTGATGGGGACTTGTGTGATTCCAATTCCTGATTCAGAATGTTTCAAAGAGCCCGAGAATGTAAAGATCGAATGCCGTTGCTTGGACAGAGGTTCTGTTAGATGTGTCAGGCAGCATGTAGTTGAAGCGAGAGAGAAACTCGAGAGAATTTTTGGAAAGGAGAAGTTGGAGGAGTTGGGTTTTGGGGTGATGGGAGAACAAGTGGCGAATCAGTGGACAGAAGAGGAAGAGGAAATTTTCCGCAAGGTTGTGTTTTCGAACCCTATGTCGATGGGAAAGAACTTCTGGAACTGTCTCTCTGCCGTCTTCCCTTGCCGGACCAAAATGGACATTGTCAGTTACTACTTCAATGTGTTAATGCTTCGAAGGCGAGCAGAACAGAACCGATGCAAGTCAGAGGATGCTGTTTGCGACAGCGACGATGATGAGTGGCAGGGAAACGGCGATTTTACCGAAGAAGATGATGATGAAGAAGAAGAAGAAGAAGAAGAAGAAGAAGATGATGAAGAAGAAGAAGAAGAAGAAGACTCTTTTGTTGAGCCTTCTTCGCGAAAAGATGATTGGAGGCTCGATCGAGAAGTCCGAGATAAATCCCGAGCAATGGAAAGCGATACCCATTGGCCGTGCAGCTATAACGGATTAAGCTATGGAAGCGGCCAAGATCATGACTTGGAAACTTGCAGTGTGAAATTATGGGACGTCGATTACACGGTGTGCCCGAAAATCGATGTCGACTTGCTATCGACTTGCAGCATGATTGAAGAGGTATTTGGAAACAACTACAAGGCAAAAGATGACAAAATGTGAGCATTTGTGTTTGGTAAAAGCGTTTGTTGCCCTTTTGCTTAAAGTCTCTACTAACACCAAGCAAGTATTTTTCTCTAGGAGACTACTGATTTTTGAGCTATTAATTAGGATTTGGAGAGAATTCATTTGTACAGTAATATAGAAGCCCATCTTTCACTGTAAAATTACAAGTAATTATTTTTTGGAAGATGTGTTTCTAATTGTGTTGTTGCTTGGCTTGTTATGGATTAGTCATAGTTGAAGTTTAACTTTATTAGGTTTTTACAATTTGCATAAAGCCATAATGAAAAATTTAACTACGGTGAATATGTTTGATTATCAAAGGTCACACATGATGGTAATAATAATGACTATGAGTGTATGGTTGTATTTAAACAGAAAATGCTGCAATGATATCACTTGACTAAGTTGTTCTAATTAATAACATTAGGTTACTCTAAGTGGGCATATATGATATAGGCAATTTAATTTTCATCACCATACCTACCTGTTGTACTAATACTATACTAGCCTATCTTCTATTCGGCTATTCTAATATAGTTTTATGTATTTTTATTTTGTCCTGAGAGGGTATTGGAGTTCATAATGCAATAATATTATCATCAAAGTTAATTGGCAATTATATTATCAAATATGATAAAAATGAAAAATGAGGGGCTTTAAATTAAAGTGAAATGAGTGGAAAGCAACAATGCATTACTTGCATGAAGTAATTGGAACTTTTTTAATAACACTCACATGAATGCTTTTAGATAAGGAATATGCAACTTTGCTTATTTACCCATATTGTAGGCTAGTAGCTACCACATATTTTTATTCTTTTTTTAAGAAAAATAAACACAATAAAAATTAAAGGGTACATATACTATACAGTGTGACATAGTGGGTGTGCTACTCTAAAACTAGACCTGTTCGCGGCCCGCGCTACACGCCCGGCCCGGCCCGAGCCCGCTTCCATGGGCCGGGCTTGGACACGCATTTTTTTAAAAAACCCGGCCCGAGCCCGTCAAAGCCCGAAGATCTATGGGCCGGGCTTGGTTTTTATATAAATACCCGAGCCCGGTCCGACGAATAATTTTATATATTTATTATATATTTATACATTAAATTTATTATTATTTTAAGATTTTATATTTTATCCTATTAAATTTTTATACTTGGTTACAATAAATGTTACTAAATATTAAAGATTTTAA
>CATIWQ010226497.1:0-35805 GCA_949673415.1 Euphorbia schlechtendalii | reverse complement strand
TTTTCCTTCATCTGTTTTCAAAACACCCCGGTGGACCGCGCCTATGATTTCCCGCGCGCTCTCGGCCCACCGCTCCGTGTCGTCCGCTCACACCTATATCACATTATTTCTTGGTCTTTTCCTTTTGAAGCCTTTGTTGGTAAAAGCATCTTTAAGTAGAAGCTAGTATCAAAAGAAGTATTACGAGGAAATCTGCAAACCTAAATGTGTGAAGCTCTTGCTTGAATATGAGGTAACTTTTATGGAAACATGTTAATAAATCATATCTCTATGGATCTTCTTTTCCTGTGGTGCACCGGCAACTTATTTTATATATTAGAGTTTGATTAATGACTTCATGCCAATGATCTAGTCGACTTCTTTCGAATATAAAATTTCCATGCTTTCTTGATTTACCTTGAAGCAAGTGTTTAATTCTAGAGGTAGCAGAACACATAAAATCCTTCTTTTTGTGTGGTAGCTTACTAACTTTTGTTGTCATCTTGTCAAGTATTGTAATGTATTGCCCTTGTTGGTATCGTTATAGTCAAGGCCCAAGGTCAGGCATTGGGCTTTTTAGCCGCTTAGGGGCTCTATAGGTGTAAAATTAAGCCTAAAACCCCTAAAGGCGCAAGGGCTTGCCCGATAGCCTAGTCGCGCCTTTGACTACTATGGTTTGTATTGAAAGTGAAGAATTGGGGATAAAAATGGATTAAGGCCTAATTATTCGCTTATTCGGATAAATTTTAGATCTTATTCCTTCCAGGCATATTATATTAGATAGAAAGTGGATTGAATTTGACAAACACAGCCAACATGTTAGAAATTATTTGTCCATTATATTTAGCTACTAACAAGGGCTTATAAGTGTAAGGGTGTAATTTAGTATCTTTGAAGTCACTGTTTTTAAATAAAATTCCGAAGAACCGAATAAGATTGTGCTTGAGATGTTATAATAATATAGCTACATGTTATAAATTCATTTGCATAACATGTTTTTGATGTTCAAGTTATTTGTTAATGAACTTGAGTTCTTTCTCTGTTGATTTTTATTGGACTCGTGTTGGCTATGCAGTGAAGGTGTAAAGAAATATGTCAGTTCAAGCTCAAAAATTTAGTGAAAATCGTTTTATCAAGGAGGATTGATATTTTGTTATTTAATTGAAAATGAATTAATTAGCAATTTATGTGAAAGAATTATAAAAATTTGTAAATATTTTACAAATATGAATGAAATTTAAAGATCATAAATATTTATAGATATGAATAAAATATCATGTTATGTAAATATGTACAAATAAGATTATCCAAATTTATTGGATTTGAATCTAGATCTTAAGACGGCAGATCCAATGAATTTGGTTGGATCTAGATATGGAAAATAAATCTGGGCTGGATCTACCCAGTAGATCCAGCCCATTGCCATCCCTAGTTGTGTTGTAACATATTATTGATGAGTCCTTAAATATTAGATTAAAAGTATGGGTATGTTTGGTATATTTCATGACCATGTTAGCAATGATGTAAAAATGATAGGATTATCATTCAACTTGTTAAATCAAATTGAATCATTGGCCACTTGATGAATGAAATAGACCAAGACTAGTCTAAATCAGTTCTGAACTTATTTGACAGTATGAACTGCAAAAGAGGGTGCAAAGGATTTTTTGAGATAACTTCCGGGTTTAGTGTCTTTAAGATGATTGTAATATGTCCTAATTGGAGGCTATAATGGTTAGATAGGGCCCACTTATAGTTTATGGGTTAAGCTCATTACCAATATAAGGACAGACCCAATAGATGATGCAATAGAACTATTGTACTAAGATTTCTTGTACATGCAATGTTACAAGGCTAGATAAAGAATTTGCTTACGAATTAATTGACATGTTATGTCGATGTAATTGTATAATCTGAATAATACCGAACGTTTAATGTAAATAATAGTATAACATAATGTGTTTTATTAAGTTGATATTTGATTAAAAGTTTTGACATATGATATTTGTTTAATTGAAAACTTAAATACATTGATATTTTATTATTTAATTAAATAAATTTAGTCAATAGTGTTGCAACTAAATTAGTTAATTTATTTAGTTTGGCAAGTTAAATTGATTAAATGTAATCTTTAATTTGTTTGTGCGCTTAATTTATCATTTATGAAAATTTCACAATCAAATTAGTTTAAGAAATGAAACTGAAAGATTTAATTATTGATTTGGCCAAATTCATTAATAAAGTAAACCTAATTAAAGAATAGGATAACATAATTTTAATAATTCACAAAACGTGGGCATCCATAGGGGTTGAGGCATTCGGTTTTCTTCTTGATCCATTATTCATCTTATACATTTAGCAACGGTCCCGGGTTCCATAGGAGTTTGCACATGACATTGGAGAAGTTTCCTCTCTACAACCTTTGTTACTTCAATCTCAAAAGAGACTTCTTGGTGAGTCTTTCAATTTATTGTAATAAATCGATTTGAAACCATTCGAATCGTTCTTGAAACAAGATCCTATCACATATTTGAGAAAATTCAAGCTGGTATTCTGCCTTTGTGGTTGATTTTCGATGACGATCCTTTCTAATAACTGCATGATGGGACGTGAGCGCCCCAATCTCTTGACAAGGCTTCTACTATCTTTGCGAGGCTCATGTTTTCTTGGTGAGGCTCTCGTTTCTAGAACTTGAAAAACTCAAAAATAAAATTGGAATAGTAAAATAGATATGAAAAGATTTTTGGAACTCAGGTGCTTACCTTTTCGACGAGTTTCTACTTTGAGAGGGCTTGATTAAGCCAATTTACTTACTCCAAGATGATTCGAACTTCGAATAATCAAAGAATTTATAAAAGAGATACAAAGAGTAAGAATTATTTTTTCAGAAAAAATATTTTTTAATGAAAATTCCTCCGTCTTTTCAAGAGAAAAAGAAAATATTTTTTTTGTAAATTTTTCCGGTGTTCCATAAAGAAGAAAAGGTTTTTTTGTTAAAATTTTCGGGTCCCAAACTCTGAAAAATTCCCCTCTATTTATAGGGGGAATTCTAATGCTGAGGAACACAGATGCTGGGCTCTGCTAGCCTTGGCCCAAAAATATCTTTAGATATCTTTGAGCCATTATTGTGTTAATGCCTCTTTTTTTAATATAATTTTTTTTTCATTTTTAAATTACACACACTTATTTTTTTATATATATATATTTTCTTAAAATACATATATATATTTTTAAAA
This sequence comes from Euphorbia schlechtendalii, assembly GCA_949673415.1. Taxonomy (NCBI): domain Eukaryota; kingdom Viridiplantae; phylum Streptophyta; class Magnoliopsida; order Malpighiales; family Euphorbiaceae; genus Euphorbia; species Euphorbia schlechtendalii. The sequence goes on along the minus strand of CATIWQ010226497.1, from coordinate 32,590 downwards.
AAAAATGATTTAATTAAATTATTCTACACCCTTAAATGTTTATTTATGTCTTTTAAAAATATTTTAAACCTTTTAATTTTCACTAGGAGAGCTTCCATTTGAAGAACATCGGATGGTCGAAAATTATGATTCAAGGATAAAAATCCCGCAAAGCCATCATCATTGAACGCGCAAGTTGGTGCAAAATCACGTGCTCACACTTCCCTTGACTTTTCAAATTTCCTCTTTTATTCTCGTAGGCTTTCTCCCAACTCCCTGGCAGACATGTTCTTTATTTTCTCCACAAAATCTAGAGGAGGAGAAGGAAGGGATGATTGTGAAGTTGTTGCTTCATTTTCTTTTTCCTTTTGTTTTGCCTCAGCTTCCCTCTAAGCGTGAGTCTTTATATTCAATTTGTTCCTTGCTTGGCCTTGAGATTAGGCAGACATATCCCCTTCCCTTTGTTTTGCTAGGCTAGCCCCAGCCCTTTCAGCTTCTTCCCTAGCCTTTGGACTCGTTGGAGCAGAAATTGTTAAAAATTGCTCCAGCTATAACGATAAAGGTACATCATCAGTAGTTTCCTCACTAGACCATTCATAGTCCACCACAAAAGCATCATCATCCTCTTTGCAGATATTTGCAGGGAACACAGTTGGTTTTACTTTTACCTTCTTCAACTTGACATCTTGAATCTTGGTAAACCTTTTGTGAACTTGTTAATTCTTTAATTATTGAAGAGATGGAAGTCCAAGGTCTTCTTCAATGGGACAATAGTTTCTCTAGATCCTTCTATGAAAGTGGAGATGTCTATCCAAACAGCCTTTGCGATGGTAGTGATCAAATAACCATAATGGTATATAGTAGTAACTTTGGTGACATGATGAAGAATCATCAACGGCCAATTAAGTTATTTCCCCTCTACAATATAGAAGACCACACACCTCTCAAAGTAGGTGTAGCTGCTAAGAAACCCAATCTTAGGTATTAGCTTCTTGATCAGCAACTCATGGCATGCCCTTGCTATCCAACTCATGCCTAATGTTGTAATTTCTCTAGACCCATAATCAGTCGGCAATTCCCAATCTTGCAGCATAGCAACAAGTTCCTTATCTCCATTTCTCCTTAGCTTAGTGCCCTTCAATGGCACATTCAGAATACTTCCTATAAGCTTTGCAGAGATAATATCCAAGGTTTTATCAATCTCCACCATCAACAAGTCATTATATCCCTCAATAGAGTAGAGATTAGAATAGAACTTCTTGATCAACTCCTTGATTGCTGGCCCTTCAAGGAGAAGGAATTGGCTCATATTCTACTCCCTGATAACTTTGTGCATGGTCTTGTTCTTCAGCAGGCTATCATAATCAACCTAAAAAATGGGTCCAGAAGAAAGACCTTAAACCTAGTTGATCTTAGTGAACCTTTTTCCTTGAGGAAAAACTACTTTCTCCATTGTACCATCAATATGCACATACATATTCCGCTTGGAATTGCTCTAAAGAAAGAGGGTTTTCTTGGTGTTCACCATTTGCAAAAAAAGTATTGAGAGAAAAAGGAATTAGGGTTCTTTTGTGAAATTTGCTTGAGATTTCAAAGATTGAAAGTAGTTTCTCTCTCCAGCAAGCTCTTCCTTTTATGGCTTCTTCAACTACAAGGTGATACGTGGTACTCTCACAAACCACGATCAAATTTAAATGGTGAGATGAACAAGGATTTAACCAACTTAATAAATCTGTGTTGTTTTTGTTTTAGACAGTTTTAATTCAAAACACCCTTTTAATAAAGTAGCTTTTTGAAATTTTAATTGCCAAAACTAAATTAAAAGCATTATATTAAAAAGCTAATGGGGTTAAATACATGTTAATGCATTCGGCTATGTGGGGACTAAATTTTCAACACTTAGCCATTTTTTTGGAAATTTTTCTTCACATGGGGTTCTCCATTCCAATTAGCTCCTTGAGAGTATTAAATTGCTCCTTTCCTAATGGTTTGGTAAATATGTCAGCTCATTGTTCTTCTAAAGGAACATACTCAAGTTATACATCTCACTTTGGCACATGATCCCTTATGAAGTAATGTCTCATATTGACATACTTCATCCTACCATGTTGAATTGGATTCTTGGATAGGCTAATTACACTCTTCTTATCACACATTACTTTGAGGCATTTTGACTCTATATCATAATCCTCTAGTTGTAGCTTGATCCATATTAGTTTTGCTATAAAACTTCCTACAGCAATGTACTAAGCTTCTACAGCTCAGTGCAACAAAAGTTTGTTTCTTATTATAACAATAGACAAGGCATTCTCCAAGGAAATGACATTCTCATATTTTGCTTTTCTTATCAAGCTTGTCTCTTTCATAATCAAAATTTATGAATCCTATATGAGTGACATCCGAGCTATTGGGATATACCGTAGACTCACATTAATTAAACCTTGAAATACAAGAGAATTCTCTTAATAGTGTCTTAGTGAGATTCTCTGGGGTAAGCTTTATAATGTCTGCAGTTGTGAGAGGGCAACACGGAGCGGTAGGCCGAGAGCGCGTGGAGATGAGAGGCGCGGTCCACCGAGGTGTTTGAAAAAAGGTGCACCGGGTTGAGGACCCGGGAAAAAGGTTGAAAGAGAAGGTGAAAACAATTTAGATTTGGTCAAACCCGAATCCGCCATCTCTTAGTGTGGAGTCGCCACCTAGATTAGCTCTTTCTAGGAATTAGAGTCCTGCGAGGCTTAACGTCCAGGGGACGGCCCACTAAGACATAGAGATTCATGTCCGGGATAAGTTGCTTATTTCTTATGTGATCACATTATATTACATATATAGAAAACTGTATTTTCTTAATTGCGCTTATTCGCACTTAGGTCATTTTTCGAGTTTATATGCATGATTCATGTATTGCAAAATAATAAACCATCCACAAAGCATTAAGTAAATGCGGTAAACAAATGTGAAAATTAAAAATTACAAGGCTTCCAAAAATTGGGGGATGCAACTTCCCGCTAACCTATTAATTACATTTCCTCAAAAATATGTGTAATACCCGAAGGAAAAATAAAATCCTAATCATACATCTAACCTACATCCGTAAAGGTTAACACAGGGGATATCACATATGTTCGATTTGATTTTAGCGAGGCCCGTGTGGCCTAATTAAAATATCGAAGATTTTAAAGTTATTAATTTAAATAAAAATTGGTTTATTTTTATTTACACGTATGTTGATCAATTTTATTAGTGAAAATGACATCATCGAAAAAGTATGATGCCTGTTATCCAGGAATAATTTTAATTCCTTTCGTTGGGGTATTCTAAAAAAATAAAGAAAAGAAATAAAGATGAAGAAGAGAATTACAACATTATTTACATAAAAAGAAATAAAAAATATTCCTAAGTCCACAAATAAAATCAGAAAAAGATGAAGCAGACGATGAGCTTGGAATTCGCAAATCTAGGAATTCAGAGGCTTACCCTTGCAGTATGAATCCACTTTGACGTATCCGTTCGATCCCCGGGAGTGTTCCTCATTCATTTTAGTTTAATTGTAGTTTAATGTGGAAAAATAAGTGTTTATTTATCCAAATGATAATCAAACTCGGGTTCTAAATTTGTTTTAAACCTGAGAATATCTAAGGATATTTGAAGAAAAAGAGATGAAGAAATTTGATTTTAAGATGAAGAAATTTGGGATCCAAAAGTGTTTTGGATCCAAGAAAATGTTAGAAGAAAAGAAAGTATTTGTCTGTGTTTTTTTTATCTGAAGAAGAGAATTTTCGAGCCCCCTTCAATCTAAAAATGTCCAATTATTTATAGAAAAATCTTGAAAAATCCAAATAAGGAAAAAAAGTTTGGCGGGGATGTTAAAAAGTTTGGCAACCTCGCCAAAGAGTCTGGCAAGCTCGCCAGGGAGTTTGGCGAGCTTGCCAAACTTCTTGAGCGAGGCTTTAGCGAGGCAAGTGTCTGGCATGCCTTGATAGGTCCCTAGTGAGGTTGGCCAGGCCCCTGGTGAGCCTCGCTAGAGTCTAGCGAGGTTCGCCAAGCCTTCTGGCGAGCCGTGCCTCTCCAAATATCGATGAGGCAGGCTCCGGATCCAGTTCTTGGTGATGTTTTTTAATTTTTTATGTATTTTTATATTTTTTAGTTAATTTTTGATTGGAAGTCCTTTTAAATTTAGTGAGGAGGAAGACTCCCATTAGTAGATCATCGGATAGTAAAAAATCATGTGATTCGAGGATAAATATCCCGAAAAGCCATCATCATTGAATGCACGAGCTGGTACAAAATCCCATGCTCATAGCTACCCCTCGTGTGATAATTGTTGGTTGTATAACTAGTATGATCACACGGAAAGAGCATAGGGATAGAGAATACCTGACCGGTGTGGTTGGTGACTTCTTGTTCCCAATTGGTGATAACATAGGCCTTCCTTTCTGGTTCTGTTTCTTCATAGGGTTGTCCATTTCTTTCTTTGGGACCCCTTAGGTACTTCGTGCTCCTTATGGGTGGGTCGACCATTTCTATCTATGGCATCCCTTTAATGATCGGCAACTGTTTCATTCTTCGATTGTGGTCATCATGTGCCCCTTGTGATGATTGTAGATAGGTGCCTGAATTTATTTCAAAGACGTCTCTGATTTGTTTCCTATGATAAGTCGGAGAAAAGTATAATGTTAATACAATTGATGATGAATGTTTTAATTATTTGATTGAGTTTATGCGAAGCAAAAATTTTTGCCCCTTCAATCAAAAATTAAAACATTATAAGTAAATAAGTTAAATAGAAATTCGGGGATATCCCGGGAATCTCTCCATTGAGGAGGCTTTTGTTGTAATGTTGACTTTAGGCTTGAGCGGGCCATTGTCTTATTTGGAGGTTCCTTATGTGGAGGAGGAGGTTCTTGTTTATCGGGATAGTGTTGCCCTAGTTCGAAATTGTCTTTACCTGAAAATGTCATGATGTGAATGTAATGTATACATGTTCTTACGCATGAACAATATTTATGATATGATGTATGTTAATCTGTTATAGGTGTCATGGGCTTCATCCATTGAGGAGCTTTCTCTTGTGCTGGTGCATGGTTGCCCTTAGGTTTTGTCTTATTAGGGATTCCATTGATGACTTCCTCAAAGCGACGACCATGGGTTCATTGAAGTAGGTTCAAGTTTATAGCTTGGATCTGATTTGAGGAAAGTTTGGATGAATTGTTGATTCTGCATTGTGTTGGCGATGATCGCTTGGAAGCCATTTTGCTTGAAGTGTTGAAGGTATGTGATGCATCGTATCGTTCCGAGGAGGAGATGATGAATTTGATATTTCTTTGGTTCTAATTTCTGCATAGATCGCCCTTGCGGGTTTTCAATCTATCGAAACCTCACCTTAATTTTTACCTAGATCGCCCTTTCAGGTTTTCAATCCTGTAAACTCATTTTTCTTTATTTTATTCTTTATTTTTTTAATTTTTTGGATGTTTACTTGTGATATTCTACCATTGGCATGCAAGTAATAAAAATAAGCATATGCATAAAGATTCAGCAAAAATGACAATTCATTGATGAACTTAACAGGGGTATAAATATTTCAAATGATTTGGCTCCTACCATCAATTAGCCCTTTTAGGTTTTCTAACCAATCTTGTTCTCTCGATGTCCTAAGTTTTCCTGAGCCGCCCTTTTCGGGTTTTCAACTCAGCGGACTATTCTTTTTATGGTTTGAAACAAAGCCCTAATTTTTTCTCAACTAACCGAGTGTTAATTGACAGGCTAAATGCAAATTTATTTTTTTGTTAGCACTAGTTTTTAGAGATTTATTTTTTTCACCTATGCGTGATAGCAGTGTAAGACTTGGTTGATTTGGTAGATCAATCACCATCCATGTCCATGACTTCATTTGTTATCTCATTCAGCATTTCTGATTGATTGGTAGGTGCTCACACCACTTTGCTGGATTGACGTGTATGTGATGATGAGTCTTGATCATCGGCTTTTCTTGCGATGATTGCCCCACAAATAGTAGCGAGCCGTGTGAAGGAGTTGTTGACGTGTTCAACAATTTTACTCCTTTTTATCTTTAGTATTTTGTTTGATTATCCCATGAATGGTGGTGATCCGTGTGATGGAGTTGCTGACATGTTCAACTATTTGACTCCTTCGTGTTATTGCATCGGTTGTTTGATGGTGGTGACGGAGTTGTTGACATGTTCAACGATCTGACTCCTTCTTTGTGGCATTGCGCTAGTTGTTTGGTCTTAAGAATGGATGGAGTTGTTGACGTGTTCAATGATCTGACTCATTGTTTGTGGCATTGCGCCTGTTATTTGGTCTTATGAATGGAGTTGTTAATGTGTACAATGATCTGACTCCTTCTTTGTGGTATCGCGTCATTTTTTTATCCCATGAATGGTTGTGATGGAGTTGTTGACGTGTTTAACAATCTGACTCCTTCTTTGTGGCATTGCATCATTTGTTTGGTCCTAACTTGTTTGGTTGACATTATGGCCTTATTCTAGCTTCAATCCTTTCGATCTTTGCATGCTTCATTCTCTTGGTTAAGTAAGTGGATATTTCATGCATGGAGATCTTTCCATTGATTTTTCATCCTTGTATGATGAGGCAATTGTTGTCACGCTTTGTCTAAGTACATGTGTTTATCTCTCACTTTCTCTCAAGAGTTAAATAATTTGAATTTATTGTGGGGAATCCACTTATACCCAAATTAATTTCATAAAATGATGTGTCACGTGTGCTAAAAACATTATGTATATGTTTATAAGAATGCGTGATGTCATTAATAAAATATCAAGCAAATAAACAATGTTCAGTTTATTCAAAAATTCAAATGGAGCATTGTAGGCTAAGTAGCTAAATGCTAATTTATTACATTATCAATCATGGGTGCTAATCCTCCCTTGATGTATCCATAGATTCAAAGTGCTCCATCTTATCAGCCTTCTCAAATACTTCTTGGTAGCTCGAGAAGATGTATGACCCAAACTTATTCCTGTATGATGATAGTGCACCATCCAGTAGCTTATTATCATCTCTGGTAGAGTTAAGCGAGCCCGAAGCTTGACCTGTGTGGCTACCAATGTGCATAGTAGGATTTGAAGCTCTCACCCTGCCTTTGCCTTATGGCCTCCAGATGTTGCATTATTGTTTCCATCTGAGAGTTGAAACCATAATGCCCCAGCATAGTGTAAGCAAGGCTATTCCAATCATTGCAATGTCTAACAGAAGGTGGCTGTACCATTCGTTGATTGTGTGGCCTAAGGTGATGACGAAGACGAAGAGCTTAGCCATCATTCGATCGCTGACCCTCAGTGCTCTCATCATCGTTTGATAGTGCGTTAAGTGAGCATGCAGGTCACCTGATCCAGTGTACTTCTAAAACTGCGGTATTGCAAAGTTTGGGGGCAAGCTGTCTTCATCCATGATTGTTGGTTTTGTAGGGTATGTTTCCTTAGGTGACCACCATGAGTGACCAAGAACTGTTTCCATAATTCTGCCATGCCAGGTTGTTGGAGGATAGCGTTCCCTACACTTGGATAAGAGACATATTGCCCCTGGGGATATACCGCGAAAGGGGGTAATTGAGGTACCTGTAACTGTGAGTCAGTCGACGTTCTCCAGTTACGAATAGGTTGTTGGGTCACTCCTTGGTAGAAAGGCCCTGATGCGAATGCTGGCTACCCCATTTATCCCAGGAAGAATTGGGGAGGATTGGCAAAGTTATATCTTGGCTGCCCAATTGGAGTCTGGTGGAGCTGACTTTGTCCTGCCCCAAACTGATGAAAGGTAGTTGGAGGTAGGGGTATCATGTATGAGGTGGGAGGTCCTCTTACTTCAGGCCATCTAGTTGGATTGCCATTGTTAAGGGTGACCTGTGAGCTGGACACTACATTCTGGGTCCTCCCAACATGTTGGCGAATGAGCGATGCTAGCTGCTTGCTGATGGCAAAGCCATTCAGGGCAGCTGCAATCTCTGCTCTCACCAACGACTACTGAGAATTTTGTCACTTAAGGACAGGGTGATATTCCCTCTCACCTTCTTCTTATGGATTGGCTATAACAGTGCGTTGAACTGAATCTGAGTCTAAACCCGAGTCCTCACTTGAGTCAATGTACGGAACCCCCTCTAGATTGGCCACAATTGGGGAAACGCTGACCTGGCGGTGAGCAGGCCTCTTCCAAGCCCTTTGATACACGAGCAGAATATTAGACCGTGCATGTAAGATTTCTGATATGATTCATGATGCGGGTAATGCATGAGATTTTTAATGTTATGGCTACATTCACAAGGGGTTAGCATGGTATGATGTGAAATAACATGTATGTCAATCCATTTGAAACAAACAGGTTAGTCGTTAGGTAAAAATGAAAATATGTGGAAATGGAAATCCAACAACGGGGGTTGGATTTGTGACTTGTACAATGTCGATGTTACATTGTAACATTAGAGATGTGAGTGAGGTGACTAAGTTACCTATGTGGTAATAGGTCAATGGTTTGAGGTTTTGTACTATGACTAGGTTTCATGGAATGAGGAGGTCAAAATTGTTTCAGGTAAGCGGTGTGACATGCCTTAATAAAATGAAAATAACTACCGTATGTAGCTACCTAATGAATGATTTGGTTATTTTACCCAATTAGGGTGGAGTTTTGGATACTTGTGTGGTTATCACTATTTGAGGGTATGTGGTGATACGTGAATTATTACCTCGTGTGGGCGAATGATTCAGGTATGAGGCGTATACCCTTGAAGATTTGGTAAGGTAAGACTTTTGAAGTAAGTTGGCCTCGTGTTGGCTTAGGACATCAACTGGGATATCATTTAATGTGGGAAAAATGGTTTTGGGTAGGTATTTGCCCCGTTTGGACTTATGGTGTGTATAATTGCCCCGGAAGGGTCGTGAGTGTGACGTCGAGTAGACATGTCAAAGGTAATGTGTGGGATATGTTATTGCCCCTTGTGGGCTAAGTGTCGGATGTTAAGTGGACATCACGCAGTAGAAGAAAGGTATGTTTGCCATGTATAGGCTAATAACAGGATGTCAAGTGGACACGATCTATAGTGAAAGGGGTAATTGATGTTCCTAAGTAGTTTTATGTTGTCCTAGGGAGACACGATCTATAGTGTCAACTGTGCCTAAGTGTATGTGGTATCGTGATGCTTACGTGATATGTAAATTTAGTATCATGAGTCTGTGCATTCGAGTGTTTGCACAAAACTTCATTGTTAGCATGATATTTGTACATTAATAAGTGTGTAGCACATAGCATGCAACATCCAAACTTCCAATCATATAGCTCCCACATGTAGGGTTCTTGGCTAGTCTCTATCCTAAGTTTGGTTCATCTTAGTACGACAAGGATACTAAGGAGCACACCTGCAGGAAAATATAATGCATGATCGCATGTTTGGGTAACACCCTTGGGAAAAAGCCTACGGTTTATTTACATGAGGGTGATAAATGGGTTGTCGATGTAGAAGGTTCATGTTGCACTAAAATACACTCCAAGCCTCTAATGAGGGAGGTACATGCTATATGGCAACAAGTGCTCCACCCTCTCAAGTACTATATTTTCTCAGGGAGGTAGATTAGTACCAGAGAGAGTTTCGCGGTAATAAAGGTACCTTAGACTTATGGGCTAATCCCTTCTACTGCAATGCGTTATTATGAATATGTCATAATCAAGAGAAAACGGAATAATGTGATCAATAATTTTCGACACTTATCCAAAATCTAAAACCTTTGAAAAAACAAGTTTTTAGAAAAAAAATCCCCAGCAGAGTCACCACTGTGAGCGGGCGACACGGAGCGGTGGGCCGAGAGCGCATGATTTCAGAGGCGCGGTCCACCGGGGTGTTTGAAAAACGGTGCACCGGGTCGGGGACTTGGGAAAAAGGTTGAAAGAGATGGCGAAACTAATTTAAATTTGGTCAAACACGAATTCGCAATCTCTTAGTGTGGAGTTGTCACCTGGATTAGCTCTTTCCAGGAATTATAGTCCTGAGAGACTTAACGTCTAGGGGACGGCCCACTAAGACATAGAGATTCGGGTCCGGGATAAGTTGCTTATTTCTTATGTGATCACATTATATTACATCTATAGAAAACCGTATTTTCTTAATTGCACATATTCGCACTTAGGTCATTTTTCAAGTTTATATGCATGATTCATGTATTGCAAAATAATAAACCATTCATAAGGCGAAATAATAAACCATTCATAGGTCAATTACAAGGCTTCCAAAAATCAGGGGATGCAACTGCCCGCTAACCTATTAATTACATTTGCTCAAAAATATGTGCAATACCTGAAGGAAAAATAAAATCTTAAACATACATCTAACCTGCATCTGCAAAGGTTAGCATAGGGGATATCACATATGTTTAATTTGATTTTAGCGAGCCCCGTGTGGCCTAATTAAAATATCGAAGATTTTAAAGTTGTTAATTGAAATAAAAATTGGTTATTTACACGTATGTTGATCAATTTTATTAGTGAAAATGACCGCATGGTAAAAATGTGAGGCCTGTTATCCGGGAATAATTTTAATTCCCTTCGTTGGGGTATTCTAAAAAAATAAAGAAAAGAAATAAAGATGAATAAGAGAATTACAACATTATTTGCTTAAAAAGAAATAAAAATTATTCATAGGTACACAAATAAAAAAAGAAAAAGATGAAGCAAATGATGAGCTTGGAATTCGCAGTTCTAGAAACTCAGAGGCTTACCCTTGTAGTATGAATCCACTTCGGCATATCCGTTCGATCCCCGGGAGTGTTCCTCGTTCGTTTTGATTTAATTTTCGTTAATGTGGAAAAATAAGTGTTTATTTATCCAAATGATAATCAGACTTGGGTTCTAAATTTTTTTTAGACCCGAGAATATCTGAGGATATTTGAATAAAAAAATATGAAGAAATTTGGTTTTAAGATGAAGAAATTTGGGATCAAAAAGTGTTTTGGATCCAAGAAAATGTTAGAAGAAAAGTTTCTGAAGAAGATAATTTTCTCTGAATTTTCGAGCCCCCTTTAATCCAAAAATGTACGACTATTTATAGAAAAATCCCGAAAAATCCAAAAAAGGTAAAAAAGTTTCGTGCCAAACTGGTTGGCAAGCTCACCAAATAGGCTAGCAAGCTAGCCAACCCCTTTGGCGGGGCTGGCTAGCCTTGCCAAAGAGTCTGGCAAGCTAGCCAGAAATGGTGTGGCTCGCCAGGGATTTTGGCTAGCTTTCTAAACTCCCCGGCGAGGCTTGCCTCACCAATTTGGGTAGGCAAGCCTCTCCAGCTAGCCTGGCGAGGTTTACCAAACCCCTAGCGAGCCTCGCAAGTGTTTGGCGTGCCTCGTCAGAGTCTGGCGAACCTCGCCAGGCCAGCTGGTGTGGTAGGCTCCGGATCCGATTCTTGGTGACATTTTCGAACTTTTTTTGTGTATTTTTATATTTTTTTAGTTAATTTCTAAATTAAAGTCCTTTTAAATTCAACGACCAGGAAGACTCCCATTTGTAGATCATCAGATGGTAGAAAATCGTATGAATCAAGGATAAATATCCTGAAAAGCCATCATCATTGAACGCGCGAGCTAGTACAAAATCCCGTGCTCACAGCAGTAGCTCACCGAGTATTGAATATCACGCCTACTAGCTATTTAGGAAATGAGAGAACCAATAATACCTTTGTAGAACTTTATGTATTTAGGTTTACCAGCTTCATCCTTACTCAAGGTTGTGTTAATGGCCATGGTAGTGGACATTTGCTTCGAATGCTCCATATCGAACCTCTTCAGGACTAATGAAGATTCCATATTCACTTTGCTTGATATGTAATCCAACAAAATATTTAAGCTCTCCCATCATTGAAATTTCAAACTCACTCTTCATCTGCTTGCTGAATTCCTTGAAAAACTTTTCATCATTTGCTCTAGATATGATGTCATCCACATAGATTTAAACAAGTAGCACATCTTCTTTTCTTCACTTGATAAAACAGAGTTGTATCTATTTTTCCTCTTTCATGGCATTTACTAAGTAGGAAGTTTGTCAACCGTTTATACCAAGAACGTGGTGCTTGCTTCAATTCGTAGAGAACTCTCTTCAATTTGAAGAGATGCTTAGGATTCTTCACATCTTCAATGCTTGGGGGCTGGTGCACATATACTTCTTCTTATATGAATCCATTAAGGAAGACACTCTTGACATCCATTTGAAACAACTTGAATTACATATGGGATGCAAAAGCACAGAGCATCCTAATCGCTTCAAGATGAGCTAATAGAGCATAGGTCTTATCGTAGTCTATGCTTTCTTATAGGTTGTAGCCTTGAGCAACAAGGCTAGCCTTGTTTCTGACAACAACGCCATCTTCATCATCCTTTTTCTTGAAAACCCATTTGATGTCAATGATTGATTTTCCTTTGGGCTTATGAACTAGATTTGTTGAACCCAAGTTAATATTATCTCACACACAAGTGCAGAAATGGTCAATAAGATCGCACCATTTGGAAGGGTTTAAACAAAAATCATCTTTATAAAAGTTAAAAAACATGGAATGGGCAATACAGATGGTTCTTTAATTAAAAACCGTCCGTATTACTCAAATTTATACGAATGGTTAATATATAAAACTTCCGTTAAATGTTGTTAATTGAGGTAGTGAGCAATACAGACGGTTCTAATATAAGAACTGTCCATATTGCTCAAAGTTTAATTAAATCCATCGAGCAATACAAATGGTTTTAAATAAGAACCATCGATTTGAAATCCCTAATTTAATTCACCTACCTTTTTTCACTCTCTCTCCTTCAAAAATTTAGCAGCTCCCCTCTTTCTTCAAAACTCTCTACAAATCCACCTCCTCCTTCGAAACTCTTAGCATCTCCACCTCCACTCACCTTCACCGCCTTTGTTGTTCTTTGACAATACCTTCTCCTTCATCTCTGGTGCCACAGTTCTCAGTTGGGTTTCATTCTCACCATGAGCAATGAAAACAAGGAGAGCTTCGCCATGGCCAATCTTACCATTGGTAATCTCTTATCTTCTAAAACCCTTGGGACCTTTTTTTTGTCGGTTTCATGAAATCTATGTTAATTATGTGTGTGTTTGATTTCTGTTTGTTATAGCTCTTAATAATGATGACCATCAAGGACTTCTGAATGCGCTCTAGGTTAGTTTAGGCTTCGAAAGTTTTGTTGACTTTTGTTATTCTCTATTTTAAGTTTAATTTGGGCAATTAGTTTTTATTTCGATTTAATAAGCGTTTCCTGACTAATTTAGTTGTTCTTGGGGATTTGTTGTTAGGAGTGATGAATCTGATTACTGATTGATTATTGTTGTATTCGTTGCAGAATCTGTATCCGATGACTACTCAAATTCTTCCTGATCTAATGGCAAACAGGTCATAATTTGTATTGAATTTTTTCTGGATTTTGATTATTTCATTTTACCTTTTTTTTCGAGTGAGGTTTTTCATTTATTTTGAATACAGGGTAAGAAAGTCAATTTATTTCAACCAGCTAGTGAATTTTTTACCCATGATTGAAGAGGTATGTAAATCTCCTATGTGGGATGGCAACAACACATCATGATTTTTAGTTCTATACTCTGCTATTATATCTTCATGAGCAGGTTCTAAATTCTCTTATTGAGAGTATCAAAAAAGGGACAAAGGTTGAAAACAACAAGTTTTGTGTATCTGTACATTATCGTAACAAAGATGAGAAGGTAGCACCTTTTTCCCATTCTACGAATCTGTGCTTTAATTTACTCATAACCCAAGTTCTAAAATTATCATACTTTGACCGCAGAATTGGACATTAGTTGTACAATGTGGCCATGATGTTATAAAAAACTATCCATGCCACTCGGTTGACCCACGAGAGAAAGCTAATTTGCCAATTTCTAGATGTATATGATTTCACTTTAGATATTACCCATTTTACCTGAATGTATGGTTCCTTTTCCAAAATTCTATTATGTTCAGGTTATAGAAATCTAACCTATGATCGATTGGGATAAGCGGAAAGCTATCACATTTTTGCTTGAATCACTCGGTGAGTAACTTATTTATAGCCCATTAGCTCTATACATTGAAGTATTAATCCATCTGTAGCAATGGTAAGTAATAGCAATTAAAATATGTGTAATTAGGCCTAAACAATTATGATGATGTGCTTCCATTATATGTTGGAGATGATCGGATGGATGAAGATGCGTTTAAGGTAAACCTAGGATTCCAATATATGTGATTACTTATTGATTTAAAATGTTGTTACCTATTTTAGTATGTTTCAAATTTGAATGAAGCATTAAATTACAAAATTTTGCTTAATTGCTTAGTACTTTAATTGGTGGAAAAACACATATTTAGTTGATAAAATCACTTGCATTCTTGTGGTTTCATTTCGATAGTTGTAAAAAGTTAAGATACTTTTTTATTCAGAATACACTACTTTGATCTTCATAATTTTTTACCCAACTCAGTCATATTTGAATAAACTTGCATATGCACAAAAAAACAACTCTAATTTACTTATTGTAAGTACTTGCAATTCCTATTAATTTTTAAATGAACCTTGCACTTTTAAGCATATACTTTCCTAGATTTGTTAACTTGGGTATTCTGGAGCTTCTAGCTAAGAATAGAAAGTATAACTATTTGTGACTATGGGAAGAGAATATTAAAAATGTTGGTGCTTAGGACTTTAGCTTCAAATCTTCAAGCTTCTTAATCTTCATTAATTTTTATTGGTCCTTATGACTTTAGCTTCATATGCAACTAATTTGGCATTATAAGCTATTAAGCATATACTCAAATCTCTTATAATTACTCACTTCAACTTGACAAATTTTATAAGAAACTTTCATACACTGCTTTCTTTAACTAAAGAATCGAGAATGAACTTCTATTTTCATCAATATATAGTAGCCAGTTAGTATTAGTCTGCAAATGTTGGAGATTAATTTACAACCTATAAATTGTGAGGAATTTGGTACTTCAGAAATGCAAAAGAGACCAAGAAGTTGGATATTATTGAGCTTTTAACTTCCTTTTGTACATAGAATTCTATTTTTGAAACTCCATTCCGTGTTCTATTATATGTCATTAATAATTCACGATAGTTGTTAGTGATTCATGTGTTTATGTATGTAGTAATAGTTGCAAACATGAATTCTTTTGTTGTTTCAAAATCTATTAAATGGATACAAGCAAGCTAGCAGAATAGTCTGCAATTGTTGTGACGGAGAGGTGAGTTCTTCAACATGTGCAGTCAGATGGATTAAGAGTTTTTCATGTGATTCTAGGGGTATTTGTCTATGTGTAAATGATAAATGACACTAGAGGGGCTCCCTTCAATCCAATTTTATAGGAAAAAGTATCAATAAAGAATAGTATTCCAGACAGTTCTTTATTAAGAACCGTCTGGATTGCTAGTATTCTGGACGGTTCTTTATTAAGAACCATCCGGATTGCTCTTTGTTCTAGTTTTCATATCATAATATCATTCTGACTGGTTATATACTAAGAACCCTCCGTATTTCTCCTTCTTCCAGACATTTTTAAACTATCCAAATTAGTACCGAACTAATCGCATCGCAGCCTATGCAGACAGTTCAAAACCATCCAGAAAAACTTAAAAGAACCATCCCGAAAAGCCCATTCTACACTAGTGATAGTACATAAAATGTTTTGGAAATAACAAACTAACTAGGATAGTGAAATTAATTGAGTACTAAGTAGACTCTTAATTAATCAAGTTTACTTGAGAGTGTTTAAGGGAAAACAACTCAGTTTACCGAGCTATTAATTTGAGTTAAGCTTAGTATAATATAGTTTACAAGATATATACTTAGCTAAGCTGAGTTAGCTTTTATTTATAAAAGCTGAGTTCTTTTCGACACTTAGAGATATATTTGATACATATGTGTTTAACGGTTTTTGAGAGGAACGAAATTTCCTTTGATGCTTTTGAAGAGAAAAGGCATTGAAATTAAAGAAGATATTTAAGTGGTCCTCACAAACAAAAAGGTATCAGTACGGAATGTTGGAGAATCCTCACTAAAATAAAAGATAAAAGGAATACTTTGACATGCGCCATTTCTTAGTGTCCCCTTGCACCTTTGCAACATCAATAAGTCAATGAATTGTAGAATTCCACATTATCTCATGCACCTCTCTATGAGACAAGATTGCTTGAAGGAAACAAGTTTTTGATGCAGTTATATTAATAGATTAATATCAAGCTTCAATGTTCGAAATCTATGTCTTAAACATCCTGGAATTCTTCTCAAATGGGAAAATTCAAAAGATTCAAAGAGAAGAGAAATTTAAGAACTATCAGGATGAGAAGTTTGCAATGGCTACTTCCAAAACCTTCAACTATAAATAGAAGATTGGAGTAGACATTCAAACTTAGTGAATAACCTCGAATTCCTTAAAGAGATAAACCTTTCTTCATTCATTTCCTACTTTAAGAAATTCCAAATCAAGTAATCAAGCAAACGCAAATTGTTCAATCTATTTGTAATAGAGAGATAGCACTTAAGATTTAACATTGTAAAGGATTCAACAGTTTATAGGTTGAAATCCTCTATTCGTAATTTATTTGAGAAATCTGAGTAATAGTTTAGGAATGTACTTTCTTTAATCTTGTCTACTTGCTTTAAAGTCTTCTCCGCCTAAGGAAGGAAGGAAAACACTAGAGAATTAAAGGTCGTAAAGGAATTCGGGGACTACAGGTAGGCTAGGGGCCAAACTAGAATAAATCTCAAGTGTTAATGTTCTATCCTTACTCGACCGTCTTTATCGCATATACCTTATTCATTATTCTTTCTATTTTATGAGTGTTTCTTGGTAAACCAATCCGAGCTGAGTAAAGTACTCACCAGCAATTGAAGATAAACTATACCAGCAAAGATGAGCGATTTATAGTTTTTTGACCCAGCTCAACTAAGTTTTCACTCAGCACACATCTAAAAACTAAACTTGGTAATGAGTTTTTATAAAACTTAAAAAGAACCTAGAAATGCATTCACCCCCTCTTTGCTATTTTTATTAAAACCAACAAGTGGTATTAGAGCTAGTGCTCAGCTTTGAGATTAAGAATCTTTGAGTTAAAGATCTGAAATGGCTTACAATAATTTTAGTTCTGGCTTAGGATAGACAGTTCTCCTTAAAGAAGGAATGTCTGTAACCAGGCCTTCATTGTTTGACAGTAATCACTACATGTTTTGGAAAAATCGCATGAAAAACTCCATCCAATATCAAAGCATGCAAGCATGGCTTGCTATAGAGCTTGGCCCTAGAATTCCTACCATTGTGAGTAATGGGGAGCGTATTCTAGTATATCCGAAAGATTATGATGATGCTGACTTAAGGCTTCTCAAATAGAATGTTGTAACCATTAATTACTTACATTATGCGCTAGATCTTACAAAGTTTAACAGGGTCTCAAGCTATGAGACAGTGCAAGAAATCTGGAAGAAGCTAGAGATTACCTATGAGGGGACTAACAAGGTCAAGGAGTTGAAGATTAATCTCATGCTGAGAGAGTATGAGATGTTCCAACCGGGCGCTTGGGAGGCATTCAAGTAATGAATAACAGGTTCATTAATATTATTAATGAACTGAAGATATTAGGCAAGGAGTTCACCAAGGAAGATATGGTGAAGAAGATTCTCCGAACTCTTACCTTAGAGTGGGATGCTAAAAAGAGCGTGATCAAGGAGGCTCATGATCTTAAGACCTACAGCTGTGATGAGCTGATAGGCACCTTGCTAACTTAGGAAATGTCCTTGAGGAAATATAACGATGAATCCAAAAGGAGTAAGGGCAAGGAGAGGGAGGACAAAGTCATTATCTTGAAAGCTGATTCATCTGATGAATCCGTTAGCTGCAATTATGATGAGCAAATGGCTCTTCTATCTAAGCATTTCAAATGCTTAATGAAGAAGGATGGGAGGTTGAACAAGAAGAAGTTTCCCACTAAAAACAAGTCAACTCAACACCATCGTGGAGCTGAGGAAGGACTCAAGAAGGAACACATTAAGTGCTTTGGCTATGGTAAAAAAGGCCATATCCAATCATCCTATCCAATGACTAAGAAGGACATATACAAAAAGAGGTTTGCAAAGAAGAATGAGGCACTTCTTGCAAAATGGAGTGATTTAGAAGATTCTTCATCATCTGATGAGAATCAACCTCTACTTAATGGCGATAGAGAAATAAAGGGGAGGGAGCTTAGTATTTGCTCCTACGAGTAACCTATCCATTGCTGACTCTAAAGCTGATTGCAACAAAGGGAAATTTTATCAAACTAAGGTACATCCTGAAATCTCTTTATCCATTGAAGAATTCAACCAAGTACTCTTTGATGTTATGAAACTAAATAACAAGTTGGGGAAAAACATCAAGGAGCTAGTGAGGAAAAGTAACAAGAAGATACTACAGCTTCCTTATCACTTAATATCCACTTTCTTCAAGAAAAAATTGAATAACATGAATGTCAAAATAGCAAGCTCACTAAGTAATTAGATGAGTTCACTATTAAGATAATGGCTTTAAAGAAGAAATGGGTTCCTCATCCAACCAACAGTCAAACTTTGAGTAACTAAATTCGCAATTCTAAGAGGAAGAATTCCTCTATAAAGAAGAAAGTGAGCTAGTATCAGGCAAAAGTGGTATGGGGCTTTTGTGGAAAAGCTAGACATGCTGCAATTCTCTTTAAGCATAAAAATGGTTATTATGATGAGTATGACTGGACTAACTTAAGCACTACTAACAGGGGATGACCCAACTCCAAAGCTTGTATACCTAAGAAAATGTGATTATCTTACAAGTGGGCCTTAGATCCACTGATGACATTGGAATGTATTATTTGGATAGTGGATGCTCAAGCCATATGGTGGGAGATGAAAGCCAATTCTTCTCATTAGAGCGCATAAGAAATGGAAGTGTCAGTTTCGGAGACAAAAGGGAAAGATTGTGGGTTGTGTCATTGTTGGTGTCTCTCCTTCAATCAAACAGGTTTCTTTACTCAAAGGACTCATGTTCAACTTGTGCAATGTACCCCAGCTTTGTTAAAAAGGTAGAAAGGTTACATTTGACTTAACAGGTTGCTCAGTTAGTGACTGTAAGACTAACTCAACTATACTCTTTGCTCCAAGTATAAATAATGTGTATATGATTGATTTATCCTCGGGCTCTACTAATGTTTATCTTGTATCTAAGGAGGATAATTCATGGCTTTGGCACAAAAGGTTGGGTCATATAAATATGAACAATTTGTTCAAACAGGGCAAAAAGAAATCAGTTGTGGGTTTACCCAATATTAGCTCTGAAAAGGATAAACATTGCTCAGCTTGCCAACTCGGTAAGCATGTTAAGAGATCATTTAGGTTAATTAATCATGTAGTAACCAAGTGATCGTTGGAGCTCCTCCACCTAGATCTTTTCAGCCCAGTTCAGCCTATGAGCATGGGAGGAAAGTGATTTTTGTGGTGGTTGTGGATGACTTCATGAGATTCACTTAGGTAGTCTTGTTGAGTAGCAAAGATGAAATATATGAATCTTTTGTCAAACTCAGTAATCGGATAATGAACGAAATAGGAACTAAAATTTGTAGAATCTGAAGTGATCATGGACATGAATTCTAGAATTTCCATTTCGATGAATTCTATTCAGCACATGGTATTGACCATAATGTTTCTGCTCTTTATACTCCTAAAAAAATGGAGTGGTGGGAAGGAAGAACAAAACCATAGTTGAGATGACTCGATCCATGTTGAGTGATAACAATCTACCAAAGTACTTTAAATTAGAAGTTGTTAAGATAGCCTCTTATATCTTGAATCAAGTTTTAATTCGCCCAATTCTTGAGAGAACACCCTATGAGCTTTGGCGAGGGTGCAAGCCTAAGATTGGTCATCTAAGATCATTTTGCTATAGGTGCTTTATTCTTGACACCAAGGAGAAGCTAGGTAAGTTTGATCCAAAGGCTAATGAAGGTATCTTTCTAGGATACTATACTAATAGCAGGGCATATGTAATATATGTCAAAAGAATTGGCCTATTAGTGGAGTCTATGCCTGTGGATTTCGATGAAAGTAACATGTAGATAGACGTCTATTTGATGAAGATGAAGGAGAAATCCAACAAGAAAATCCACTCAGCATATCACTCTCTATGCTTCCCAACCAGCATAAGAACTTGAAGCTCAGGAAGTCAAAGAAGATGATGATCTATTTATCAACTTCAACGATGGTGAGGATCAACTTTAGCCTCATCAACTAATTGCAGACCCTCCGGCTATAGATCCGAGTCTGCCAAGGGAGATTAGAACTCATCACAACCATCTTCTCAATAGTGTTGTAGATGATGTTCATAATCCAGTAATGATGCTTGGTCAGCTCATCAAGATGATGAGCTATCCTGCTTTCATATCATTGATTGAACCCAAGAAGTTCGAAGATGTAGAAGGAGATGATTATTAGATGATCATGATGCAAGAGGAGCTGGATCAATTAAATCCCAATGATTTTTGGGATCTAGTTCCAAAGCCCAAAGAAAAATCAATCATTGGTACTAAATGGGTTTTCAAGAACAAGCTTGATGAAGATGGCGTTATTGTCAGGAACAGGGCCAAGCTTGTTGCTCAAGGCTACAATCAGTAAGAAGGCATCGATTATGATGAAACTTATGCTCCAGTAGCCCGGCTCGAAGAAATTCGAATCTTGTATGCGTTCGCATCCCATATGAACTTTAAGATGTTTCAAATGGATGTTAAGAGCGCATTCTTGAATGGATTCATTCAAGAGGATGTCTATGTGTGCCAGCCTCTAAGCTTTGAAGATTTAAAGAATCTTGAGCATGTCTTCAAACTGAAGAAAGCATTCTATATATTTAAGCAAGCTCCAAGAGCTTGGTATGAGAGGTTGACCAATTTCCTTTTCAATAAAGGTTATGAAAGAGGGAAAGCAGATACGACTCTGTTTATCTAGCATAGAAAAGAAGATGTGTTGCTAGTCCAAATTTATGTTCATGACATCATTTTTGGAGCAACTTACGAGAAGTTGTGTAAAGAGTTTAGCAAGCGAATGAAGAGAGAGTTTGAAATGTCAATGATCGGAGAGCTTAACTTTTTCCTTAGACTTCAAATTAAGTAGAGTGAAGATGAAATCTTCATCAATCAAGCAAAGTATGCCAAAGAAGTTTTGAAGAAGTTTGATGTGGAGCATTCGAAGCCAATGTTCACTCCCATGGCTAGTGATACTATCTTGAGTAAGGATGAAGTTGGTAAACCGTTAGATAGTAAATTCTACAAAGGTATTATCATTTATCTTCTTTATCTAACAGGTAGTATGCTTGATATTAAGTATGTTGTGTTCTACTATGCTCTTTATCAAGATGTCCCTAGAGAATCTCATTTGGTAATTGTAAAGAGAATTCTCTAGTATTTTCAAGTTTCTCTTGATACAAGTCTGTGGTATGCTAACAGCTCAGACTTTACTCCAAGAGGATTCACAGATGTTGACTATGGAAGAGACAAGCTTGATAGGAAAAGCACCACAGGAGGATGTCATTTCCTTGGAGAATGACTTGTTTCATGGTATAGCAAGAAGCAAACTTCTACCACGCTGAGTACAATGAAAGCTGAGTACTTGGAGGTAGGAAGTTATGCAGCACAACTACTATGGATTAAGCAATATGAAGATTCTGGTATAAATTCTAAATCCTCGAAGTTATGTTTGATAAAAAAAAGCACAATTTACCAATCCAAGAATCTAATTCAACATGGCAGGATGAAGCATGTCAATATTAGACATCACTTCATAAGGGATCATGTGCTAAGGGGAGATGTCAAACTGGAGTATGTTCCTTCTCAGGAACAACAAGCTGACATATTCACCAAATCATTTCCTAAGGAGAAGTTCAATGTTCTAAGGCAACTTATTTGAATGGCGAAGCCCATATGAAGAAAAATCAAGAAATTTTTGGCTAAGTGTTGAAAATCTAGTCCTAACTCTCAAATGAACGAGATAACAGAGGCTTAACACCATCTACATTTTAAAGTAATGATGTGGGATTCAGTTTCGCGATTAAAACTCAAAACCCACATCTTTCAAATGACATTTTTGAATTGGAATAGTAAACTATTAAACTCACCATTTTACGAAGTCTTTTAATTTTTCTTTATGCAAGCACTATGTATCAATGCAAGTTAAAGAGGCCTATAAAAGTTGAAGAGTGATAGAGACGTTACTTACATCTTTGAAAGCTCAATCATTTTCATCTATAAAGAACCCTAAATCTCTTTCTCCCAAATTCTTCATCAATGGAGAGAACTAAATTGACCTTTTTCCTTCAAGGTAAATCTAAGAGAAGCATTTATGTGAATGTTGAGGGAAAGCAAGAGAAGATTACGTTCCCCTTTGGAATGATCTTCACCAAGGTTAACTAGTGGTCAAACTTGGATTTTAGCCTAATTTATGTGGTCAACTATGAAGATCTGCTGTAGAACAAGATTCTTCACAAAGAGATCAAGCAATAGAGGCTAAGTCAATTTCTACAGATGGAAGGACCCACCATAGTTTGCTTGGTTAGGAGCTTTTTCTAGAATCTTTATACCATCTAAGGGTATTATGATGTTCTCCTAGTAAACATGGAAGGGAAATCTCACCACATCTACTCAAGGTTGATTAGGAGTATTTTAAACATGATAAAAAAAGGGCACTCAACTCAGAAGAACAGGAGATGAAGTAGCTATGGCAATCATTTAAGAATAGGAATTACCAGTGGATTATGTATCTGGTGAGTTATCCGCTTCTGGAATGAGCTCGGTAACAAGAGCTTACCATGAGATGGTGGTAAAGCTGCTACTATTGAAGATAGGATCCCTCTCTAGCTGCACCTACTTTGAAAGGTGTGTGATCTACCATATGGTAGAGGGTAAGCTATTAAATTAGCCTGTTATGATTCTTCATCAATTGAAAAAATTACTACCATCTACCACTATGGGTACTTGATGAAGGTAGTGAAGATGGATCTTGCATCGTTTGTGGGTGGACTAGGTTAAACTATCATCCTGATGAAGAAGACCCTCACATGATGCACTTCAATAAGCTATATCATGATCAGGTGCATTCTAGGTACACTAAGACCCAAGATGCCAAAAGAAAGGCAAAGGTTTTACCGACATTATTCCCTATAGATATAGTGAAGGATGATGAAGACAACTTCATGGTTGATTATGAGAGCAGCGAAAACACAAGTGACAACGTTCCTCTTTCTACAAAGTTGGAACCTATTTCTACCGCTTCTGCTCAAACATCCTTAAAACCTAATGCCATTTCTTCAAGGGCAAAGAAGAGCCCAGTAAAAACGAGGGTGGGAGATACACCTACCCATCCCCCAGCTAGGTAAAGAAGATAAATGAAATCCAAGACTCACGCTTAGAGGGAAGCTGAGGTGAAATAGCAGGTAGAGGAAGAAGATTCCTTAGAGGTAGAGGAGACCTTGCGCTAGAGAAAGTTCAAAATAGATGTGACTAAAGAAGTTGAAGGCCAAGGGGACTCTAAGAAATCAAAGGAGGACTTTGAAATAATACGTCTAGGTGTTAAAGCCCATGTGGATGAAGTAATTACCAAAGTAAAGGGGGCTCAATGCAAATGCACTGCCACCAACAAACCCTTAAGGAAAAGTATTCAAATGGTGAGCAGTGATGAGGATGGTAGAGAAACCTAAATCCTTAATCAGGAAGAATTTGCTCTTCCTGATCCTAGCATCCCCACACCCTCATTCACTTAGGATGAGAACCTTCCTATTCAGAAGTACCTCAAGTTGACCCATCCTTGGGTCAAACATATAACCCAGAGGTACTCTTAAATCCTTCCCCCATTTCTTTTGTAAATACTAGAATACCGTCTTCTCTTGGAAATCTTTCAAATCCTAATCCTATAAATCCTTCAAATCCTATTCTTGTAAATCCCTCAATTTCTATTCCTGTAGATACTGAAACTCCAATTCCTTCTATAAATCCTCAACCTTCTAATACTGTAAATTCCCCAATAAATATCCCTTCTTCTTCTAACCATACACAAGAATCTGTTTCCCCTCCTTTTTCTCCTTCCCAAACATATACTCAAAATACTACAACTTCTCTTCTACCAAACACTCAAATCGTAATAATTCCTTCACCTGTAAAATCTAAACCAACCCCCACTTCTTCAACTATACAAACTCCTCAACCAACCCTCTAATTAGGGAAGTTCCTAACACTGAGAACTCCGCTCAGCATGAAAAAGCAAGTGATGAAGGTACTAAGGTAAATTTTATAGCCGTTGAAGCACTTACCTCCAGCAGCAAGCTAGTCCAAGAGGACTTGGCTGATTCAGCCATCTTAGTACCTATGAGTAGGCGATACGGAGTGGTGGGCTGCGAGCGTACAGAATGAATGATAGGCGCGGTCCATCGGGGTGTTTGAAAAAGTGCATCAGGTAGTGGGACTTGGGAAAAGGTTTGTTGAGAGAGAGAGAAAATGTTTTTTATCAATTCAAACCTGAATGCGCGATCTCTTAGTGGGGATCGCCACCTGGATTAGCTCTTTCCAAGAATTAGAGTCCTGTGAGGCTTAACATCCGAGGTACAGCCCACTAAGACACAGCACCAATATGAGAGTTTGCAGGGAAGAAATTCCCAATGCTCAAGTCTGATACTGAGTTTGGATGGGGCAATAAGCAAACTGTTAATTGCCAAGAATTGATGAACTTATCCGCAAAGCCTAAGGCTAAGCAACCTAAGTTCGAGAAACACTCAAGCTTACCCTTTGATTTATCTACTTTGAGGAGTTTAAAAGATTCAAGGTAGTTTGTTTGTGTGAAGGAAAGCGCCAAAAGCTTGATGGATAAGATGGCTCTGATTTTGACCGGCTAATCTGATTCTGCGACTCAACTCAAAATGCAGCGGTTATATCTATCCCCACGTCTATTGCTCTTGATAACGTGGTAGCAGGAAAGATAAAGGGTAGTGTAGATGCTACTATTGAGCAGCTAAGTAGTTTGAGTACTACTTTGGAAACTCAAGCTACACAATTTCATAAGTTTGGTGAAGAACATGCCCAAATAAAGAAGAGCACAGATCACAAGATCAAAATCATGCTGAAAGAAGTGGAGACAACGAAAGATATTAGGCATAGCATGGCCAAGTTGCTGGAGAGCATATCCAGGCTCATGGCGAATTATGATGATAAGATTTGTCGAGTAATAAAGTCCATTAATGCAGTCACCAAGAAAGTTGACAAGCAACCCGTGCTGAACATTGACTCTCTTATAGACAAGTCTGATATTTTTGCAAAGAAGTTAATGACAATATGTATGACTCTATTAAGAAGGCACAAGAGGCCAAAACAACGGTCTCTCAGTGCATAAAAAGTTGAATATGCTTAAAGTAAAAATAAAAGATCTTTAGAAGAATGTGAATCATCTTGTGACAATTGGAATGTATGATGCAAACCACATTGACTTCACTATAAGATTGCAAAATGGATGCAAAACTGAAGATTGCATTATCTGCCTCAGATTTCAGAGCTCTATTGCAGTGTTTTCAACAGTTCACGTGCCAAGGGTTTGATCAAATTGCACATCTTACTAGGTGCCATCATCTACTTCTCACTAAGCTGAATGAGCCAGAATTCTTAATGACTAAGGGAAAAGAGATACTGGAGAAAGAGATTTCTCCGTAGATTATTGGAAGGCAAGTGTGTTATTGGTTTGCTTTAGACTCCTCTAATGTCCGTCTTGAGCAAATTGATAAAGACCATATAACAAAGGGGGAGAGATTATAGCTAAAGATGCACTCAGAATAGCAAATTTGACCAAGTCTTTTCTACCCAAGCATTCTCAGCATCAATCTCAACAACAACAACAACAACAAAATAAATTAACTTTGTCCTCTACTCAACCAAGAAGCTCTAGACAACCCTTTTCTTCTCATCCGCACAAATAAGACATTATATATAGTATAGGCAAAATTTTTAATAGAGCTTAATGTAAAATTAGCTCAAATTACAATTTGTGTACTGACTAAGTATTTTGAAATATCAATATAAATTACAAGTTTTGCTTATCTAAGTTAAGACCGTCTTAACTTTCTTTATTTTTCTATGTATGTTATTTCTCCTTATGAACTAATGCAGGGATATATACAAAAGACCAACCTTAAAGAAAAGCTGAAGTAAGACAAAGTCCCAAATCTAAGAAAATTCCTCTAAGTATGGGGGAGTTGAGCTGACTAAAGCGAATCCACTCAGTATGGGGGAGTCCACAATGTCTAAGGAGTTCACCTTGCATGGGGGAGTCTTACATAATCTATCAGGTATTCCTATATCTTTAAACAATTTTTTCAATTAATCTCTTCTACTATCAAATTTGTTATTTGTTCCAAAATGAGGGAGATTGTTGAACATAAGTTAATAGTACCTCGCAGTACTTAAAATGTTTTGGAAAAAACAAGCTAACTAGGATAGTAAAATTAATTGAATACTAAGTAGACTCTTAATTAATCAAGTTTACTTGAGGGTGTTTAACTGAAAACAACTCAATTTATTGAGATATTAATTAAGTTATGGATTAGAGTAACAAAAACTGAGTTAAGTTTAGTATTATATGGTTTACAAGATATAGACTCAACTAAGCTAAGTTGGCTTTTATTTATAAAAGTTGAGTTCTTTTTAACACTTAAAGAAATATTTGACCCATATGCATTTAATGGTTTTTGTGAGGGACAAAATATTCCTTTGATTCATTTTTGGAGAAAAGGTACTGAAATTAAAGAAGATATTCAAGTGTTCCTCACAAACAAAAAGGTTTCAGTACAAAATCTTGGAGAAACCTCACTAAAATCCAAGACAAAGGGAATCCTCTAACATAAGTCATTTCTTAGTGTCAATGTCAACAAGTCAACGAATTGTAGAATTCCATGTTGCATCTTGTGTGCCTCTCTATCAGATTAGATTACTTGAAGGAAAAGTGTTTTTGACACATTCAAATTAACGGATTAATCTCATGCTTCAACGTTCAAAATCTCTATCATTAAATGTCCTCGAATTTGTCTCAAATGGGCAAATTCAAAAGATTTGAAGAGAAGAGAAATTGAAGAACTGTTAGGATAAGAAGTTTGCAATGGTTACTTCCAAAACCTTCAACTATAAAAAGAAGGTTGGTGCAGAAGTTCAATCTTGGTGAATCACTTCAAATTTCTTAAAGATTTGAACCTCTGTTCAGCCATTCCCAACTTTTAGAATTCCAAATCAAGTAATCAAGAAAACACAATTTGTTTGTCGTAGAGAGATAACACTTATGATCTAACTTTGTTAAGGATTCAACAATTTATAAGTTAAAATCCTCTGTTCGTAATTTATTTGAGAAATCTGAGTGATAATTTAGGAAGGATACCTAAATTGTATTTGAGAGGTAGTTAGAAAGAAAGGTACTTTCTGTAATCTTATCTACACACTGTAAAGGCAACTTCGCCTAAGGAAGGAAGGAAAACACTAGTGGATTAAAGCTTAGAAAGGAATCTAGGGAATGGAGGTAGGGTAGAGCCCGAACCAGAATAAATCTCAAGTGTTAATGTTGTATCCTTACTCTTGTTGGTTAATCAAGACAGTAATTGAACATGCATAGGTTGCAAAGCAAAATTCAGAAACTTAAAATTAACTTGATAATCTCCTAAGCATGCCATGATTGATATAATCTAGGTTGAAATGTTCCATAGATGCTTTTAGGTTTATAAAACATATAAAAGAGACCTAGCATCTAAAGATTAAAGCATTACCAGTTGATGCGTGCTTGATCTCTCTTTTGTTAGCAGCATTCCCTTTAAGCAATTCTGATGGCATAAGCTTCCAAACTAGGATAGCCTCTATGACTTGATCCACACGGATCTTCATCGGCTAAAAACTTAAAGAGGTAGAACTCGTCGATTGGCAGCAGTTGCTAGACTACTCATAAATCAACCCGAAAAGTAAAATCGAAAGATCACTTAAACTTTAAGCCTTCTAAAAGAACTCTTTGATTTGTTTGGAGAAACTCATGGAGGCTCTCACATAACAAAAGAAGAGGAGGATAGAAATCAGAGAGAAAACAAGCTCAAAGCTTTTGGTGTATATAAATTAATGAGGCTTTGAAGCCTATTTATAGGGCTATCCTCGAGCGCTAGCGGCCCACAAGCCTGTTGGCTCACAAAGCAGTCGCGCATGCCCCACTTTAAACTACCATTATTCGGTTGTTCGGTTTGGGGCCCACTCGTAACTACAAATTCACTTGCTCACTTCATGCAATATTTTCCCTATGTTTTCATTATTTTTATGAATTATTAATTTGATTAAATCAATTAATAATTCTTCTCACTGATTTCTTAACTTGCATTTTCGGTACAGACCCATTCCATAGGTTCTTTAGATGGTCTGATAAAGACGCAAAGTGTGTTACTTCATAGGATTCCAAAGTATAGAGCCGCTAGAGGTTAACCTAACTTGGCTTCCCATCTGGGAACCTTTAGGCTCAGTGTTCCAGACCATTATGGAACCTCGATAGCTCTAAACGATCAAATGGGCTTTCTAGCAAAGACTTATGATCCCCCGATACTTGGAACGTCACATGTAAGTAACTTGATTCGATTCTGCAGTAGTAACTAGTACAATACACTCCTTCCATCAGGTTAAGTACCATCCAGTTTATTGAGCTTGAATTAAGTGTATATTCATCGATTAGAAACCCATTCCATCAATCGTATACTCTGATCAGAGGTTTATTAGTGTGTCACTTCAACAAGAAGCCCTAAGGTACATCTCCATTATATTACTATATCAGGAGTGATGGATCCCATCTTGACTACACAACTTACCAACATGTGATCATCGCTATACCTGTAATCACCCATGTTATCTTGATCGCCAGGGTATGAATAAGTATGACCCAAAGTATAGCAACTCCTACATAAGTTAATCAGTATCTTAGGTCTGAGGATACTCATACTGCTACTACAATAAGACATGACACTAACACATGATATAGTTACATTCGAGTGTGTGTCTTATGGAAGTCTCTAATGTATTACCCGAATACATTCATATGTTAACTCAAGGTACCACCTTCAGCTCATGAGATCGGCTGCTAGGAACTAATCCAAGGAGTAAGCCTACACAGGCTAGTCAATCCACTCTACTGATGTCCAGTCTCAATAAAACTATGATTAGGGATATTTAGACTATTCATAGTAACATGTATGTGCAGTTCTCACTCCACATAGCTCCCACTATGTCCTTGCACTTTTACGCTATAAATTAGTCACAAACTTTGTTTCATCAATGTGCATATATATATTCAAACATATATGATATTAGTGAGACACTATAAATAGAAAGCACTTATAAGTAACAAAGATGCCTTTGATTATTTTTAATAATACAAAACTATTTGTACATTATAGCTAATAAAGGCATATTGTCCTAATTACCTCTAGGGCATACATCGTGTCTAACAATCTCCCACTTGCACTAGAGCCAATTGGCTATGTACTTTATACAATACTCATTAATATGCTGGTCATGCTAAACCTAAGTCAATGATTTGGTTAGCCCATAAGCTAGATTTTGATTCGTTGGGATGTCTTTTAAAATTATATCTTTTATGGCTACCATCTCCTTTACGAGATGGTTTTTTCTTAGTATATGTTCATTTCTATGATGACACCTTGGTTCCTTTTCCTGAGCAACGGCCCCATTGTTATTACAATAGATTGCTATTAGATTTACAATGCTAGACACCACACAGAGATCACAAATAAATCACTTAAGCTATATGGCTTGCTTAGCTACTTCTAAAGCAGCTAAATACTTAGATTTTGTGGTTGAATCGGTAGTCGTATCCTATTTGAAACTCTTCCAAACAACTGCCCCTCCATTAAACATAAACACATAACCTGAATGGGATTTATAATAATCCCTATCAAACTGAAAACTCACATCAATGTATCCCTTTAAAGTGAGATCACCTTCTCCATATACTACAAACATATCCTTATTACTATGTAAGTACTTGAGGATAGTTTTAACGGCTGTCCAATGCTTCTCACCAGGATCAGATTGAAATTTGCTTGTGATGCTCAATTCATGTGAAATGTCTAACCGAGTGAATACCATAGCATACATGATGGACCCTACCACTAAGGCATATGGTTATCCCATGATACATAGTGAGATAACCCTTTCTTGACTATTCAAGGTTAAATCTAGCCAGAACCTTGTCTATGTATGTACTTTGTGAAAGACTTAGCAGCCTTTTGAATCTATCTCGGTAAATATTAATACCAAGTATAAAGCTACTTCTCCAAGGTCTTTCATGGAGAACTTCTTTGACAACCACGTCTTAATTATTTGAAGAAAAGGAATATTATTTCCTATTAATAATATGTCATCGACATATAATACAAGGAAAATGATCGCACTCCCACTAGCCTTTTTATATATAAAGGGCTCATTAGTATTCGATATAAAATTGATATCCCAGATTATCTCATCGAACCTAATATATAAACTCCTTGATGCTTGCTTAAGTCCATAAATGGACTTCTGCAACTTGCATACCTTAGAGCCATCCTTAGATGTGAAACCCTTGGGTTGTGCCATAAACACATCCCTATCCAGATTCCCATTAAGGAATGTTGTCTTCACATCCATCTGCTAAATCTCATAATCATAATGAGAAATGATGGTAAGGAGTATCTTGATAGACTTTAGCATGGCCACCGATGAAAAGGTTTCATCATAGTCAATGACTTCTTTTTTATTGTATCATTTAGCAACCAGCCTTGCTTTATAGGTAAGTATGTTACCACCAATGTTAGTTTTCTTCTTGAAAACCCACTTTCATTGTATGGGCTAAATCCCACTTGGAGCATCAACCAAGTTCCAAACTTGATTTTCATACATGGAGTCCATCTATCTGAGCCTTCCATTACCTCCTTGTAAGTCTTGGGTTCATCATCTTCCATAAGGAAGAGATTTTTATCATCAGTGATGATAAAACTGTATCGCTCTTGAGTGATGGGAGCCCGACTAGAACTACGCAATATTAGTGTTATAATAGGCTATTCCATGCTTACACTATCTTGTGTAACAATGTAATTATAATCACTTGAATACCTATTTGATATACTTGAGTGCCCAACTCAAGAATTCTCCCACTAGCTTTCGCAAGTATATGCTCATTTTCGAGGAATTGAGCATTTCTAAAAATAAGGACTTTTTGTTCCTTGGGATCATAAAAGGTATACCCTATAGTCTCCTTAAGGTATCTCCTGAATTGTGCTTAGTTCATCATGGACCGAACCATATCGAGAAGGGTTCGATTTCTCCTTTCTTACACTCCATTGTGTTGGGGTGTATAAGGAGGTTTCCATTGGGATAAAATACCATTATCCCTTAGATAATCTAGAAACTCATAGCTTAAGTATTCACCGCCTCGATCAAATCAAAGGGTCTTAATACTTTTCCCAAGCTGTTTCTCTACTCCAGTTTTGAATTCTTTAAAAGCATCAAAACTTTTAAACTTGTGCTTCATAAGGTACAGATAACCATATTGTGAATAATCGTCAATAAAGGTTATGAAGTAGGTGAAAACCTCATGTGTCTTAACACTCACTAGACCACATACATCAGAGTGTATTATTTCCAATCTACTAATGGCATGCTGACCCTTTCCTTTGAAAGGTTTCTTAGTCATCTTCCCTTTTAAACAAGGTTCATGCACACCATAGGAAGCCCATTCCATTGGGCCAAAGACTTCAAATTTGTGTAACTTAGTTAAGCGAGTCTCATTTATGTGGCTTAGATGACAATATCATAAGTATGAGGATTTTTCATTATCTAATTTTGATTTCTTAACAATGATTATATTTAGAATTTTAGTTTAAGTATCTAGAACATATATGCAATTCAAAGATATTCCATAAGTATAAAGAATATTATCACGTGGAATTTGACATTTATTATGAGAAAATAAAATTTCAAATCCTTCCATTGCTAGAAGTGCAATAGAAATAATATTCTTAGTGACATTTGGAATATAATAGTGTGAGCGGATGACACGGAGTGATGGGTTAAGAGCATGCGAATTCAAAGGTGCGGTCCACTAGGGTGTTTTAAAAATAAATAAATTTCTTGCCGGGTTGGGGACTATTAAGTGTTTATTTAACCAAAATTTAATTAGACTCGGTTTCTAAATTTTTTTTAGACCTGAGAATATCCAAGGATTTTTTGAAGAAATGTAGATGAAAAATGATTTGAAAATAATTAATAGTTGGGATCCAAATGTGTTTTGGATCCAAGAAAATATTAGAAGAAATGAAATAATGTATTTTTGTAGTGTTTGTTCTTTGAAAATAAGATTTTTCTCTTAAATTTCAAGTCCCCTTCAATCCAAAAAGGTCCGACTATTTATAGGAAAAAATCCCGAAAATCCAAGAAGGCAGGAAAGTCTGGCAAGGCCTAGCCAAACATTTTTGGTGAGGCTGCCTCGCCAAAAAGTCTAGCGAGGCCTTGCCAGAAAT
>CATIWQ010226468.1:0-50612 GCA_949673415.1 Euphorbia schlechtendalii | reverse complement strand
CGTCCCCCGGACGTTAAGCCTCACAGGACTCTAATTCCTGGAAAGAGCTAATCCAGGTGGCGACTCCACACTGAGAGACGGCGGATTCGGGTTCGAACCAATCTTAAACGTTTTCGCCATTCTCTCTTTCAAACCTTTTTTCCGGGTCCCAGACCCGGTGCTTTCCTTCATCTATTTTCAAAACACCCCGGTGGACCGCGCCTATGATTCCCGCGCGCTCTCGGCCCACCGCTCCGTGTCGTCCGCTCACATGATGACTCTCATTAAAGAGTGGATACGGTTTGATTTACTTTAGCTTTCACTTACATACCTTACAACTTTGCTTTGCTTTCTACTTATACTTTCTATTTCAAAGTTTATGATATGTCTGTGTCATAATGCATATTTCATGTTGAGTCTTTTATATTAATCAAGTTATATGCCTTTAAGTTAACTTTAAGAATAGTTTCGGGGTTAACGAGATTGTGCATAATCATTGGATTTGTAATTTTAATGTTGTTTAGTGAGCCAAAATTTTTGGAATGGTAACTTGCTAAATGTGGCTATGTGGGAGCGACCCATACTAAGGATAGTAATATTGTTGTCCAGGTTCATATAATCGTCTTAATTCGTTTGCACTAGATTTAGAAAAGTTATTTCATGTGTTGCTCTACGGTGAATCATTAAACATCTGAGTGTCTAGAACCGATTATGTTAAATTAGTCTAGTGAACATAATAACTTTGTTGAACTTGCATGTTTTCTTCGCTATACTTATTACGTAGGAAAAATCTATATATTTAGAATCTCTAGTCTTCCATACATATATCTATCCATTCTTCATTCTAATCCTCCCAACTAAAGTCCAAAAATATTTTATTTTCTATATTCCATTTTTCTTGTTAATCTTTAGAGCTAGTCCTTCCCTGTGGGATCGATATCTTTTAAAACTACATCGTAACTGTATAGTTGCATTGGTCACCATTTTTCTATTTAGATAAGCGGTACTAACAACACCTGTTCGTATTTTGAACTTATATCTTATCGGTAGGAAAGTGGGAGACAAGGTTTTTGGCTTCATTATTAAATAAAAAATACTAGGAGTTATTAAAGTCGAAACCTTGTAAACAAGGATCATCTACGTCATCATTGTCATCTCCTTTGCTCTCGTTGCTAGGGACATCCACGATTAACACCTACATGGGATCATCCCTGTCCCGCCACCTCAGGCGCGGAGCAAGCAAATAGGCCATAAACTCTTAGTGTCACCGGTTGACTGAGGGGATCCTCCGTCCTCCACTCTCAATAAATAGTATCAGCTCATCAGCAGGAAGTAGATGGGGCCAGAATAATCCGGTGGGTATACCCTACGGAACCCTCCTCCTTGAAACCCGGTTGGTTCGTCACCTCTAGATTCGCTCCCCTATATAACACTCCTGAGTAAAGGGGCACTTGCAAAGTAGATGATAATTGTCTACCTCGCACCGGAACCTCAAAATATAAGCATAATGCGGGAGGGAAAGCCATGGATCAGTGCAAATCTGCAATGAAAAGCCAAGTCAGAATATCAAGTGCGTAAATAAACGATAATAACGAAGCTCTAAAAGAAATAGGTGCATACCCAACTACGGTGAAGACATCAGATGTACTCCTTGTACCATGAATATTTATCTACCCTATCTTTCCATGGAAGCATCCAAAAAGTAAGAAGGTGGGCATCTAGCGAAGCATGCCCCGATACCTGGTGGGGGGGAATAACTCTATACATGAATGCCCATAGCTGTAAATGCATCATATCAGTATAGGGGCAATGTTGAAGCAATGAAATGTAAAGAACTTTGAAGACTCACCAGGATCTATAAATGTCTTACCTTCAGGTCCTTCATAGGGCGTCGGGCACAATAATCAAGTTCGTAGTAGATCTGGCCCAGGATAGCCCATCAATAGTTCCATCTTGAGATGTAATCTATATCCTCTAATAATGGCACAATGATATAGTTCAGTTGACTACTGGACACTGGAAATAAAATGGTAGAGAGGAGTATGACAATGATGGATCGAAAAAATTGAAGCACCTCCTCATCATATATCTCATCGAGTCTCTCCCATCGGGCTACAACATTGCTAATATACACCTAAGAATGTGGTGATGGCCGGTCAATCAGTCTCTCGAGTATGCTAGCAGTAGATCGAGAATGGGGAAATCGGTCTATAATAATATCGAAGCTTAGGGTCCGCCTTGACCACCTAAGCCAAGTCATAGCCACGATATGAGAGGGAGTATTCGTGAGCTCTCCAACTAGCAAGTGAAAGGTGTGGGTGGTCTCGCTCCACCTCTTAATAAGTGCACCGAGGATAATGTGACTCAATCCATTCAGAGTCAAAAGAAGAGCATGAATCAATGGCCAAAAACTGGTTGCATCTATCACCGCCACCCGCCTATAATCCTGCCTAGCGATGGAATCCTTGTGGATCTACCTCCACTACTCCCCGAACCGGTTCACCGATGCCCTCAAATGTCTAGGGCTACGGAATTCATGCCAAATCATGATAATTTTTTGCATTCATTCGTAAAATTACATTTAGTCTCATGGTAATGTGCGAAGTGTAAAATAAACAAAACAAATTTGAACTAATCCATGCATTTAAATATTTTATTTAGACCTATATCTCAGTTAAGTCTAATTTGAACTAAATTTAAATTTATTATTTAGTTAACTTAACTTAAAATAGTTAATTAAAATTCATTGTTTACTTAATTTAACTCAAAATAATTAATTAAAAATCTATCAAAACACCACATTTTAACCCCAGCTCTCAATTAAAATTGGTTTATTTTTCGGTCAAAAAATAAAAAAAATTTCAATTTAGTCTCGTTTAGGTGCCCACTTGGCAAAAAACGGGAGCGATTCCGGCTTCAGCCCATTACAGGTCGGTACCGGCTGACCCATCCCGACTAATGGACTGTGCAAAGAGGCTCTTTCCACACCGATGCAAGGTTGGGTCGGAACCTGCCTAGATGTCCAAGACCGACCCAGTTGGTACACCAGGATAGGCCCAAAGTTAGGCTAGTCCTAGCGTACAAGACCTGTCCCGAAATGGGGACCAAAAAAGTCCTCATTTCGGTTTTTGAACTTTAAAAAACTATTTTCAACATTTTTTTAGTTTAGCTTCATGTCATTTTTTATTCAAATTAAAATTAAAATTTCAAATTATCCAATAATTCACAATACCAGCTCGATTAAAATAAAATTGGATGTAATTAACAAGTTTTAGGAATACTTGGAGATGAGAAGCATGCCTCTCTAGAGTTGTAACCAAAGCAATCGGTGAGTCGAGGGCATTATCCATAAAGAGATCGGTAGGCTGAAGCCTGAACACTTGTGAAACTAAGCAGGTCCGTATGCCATCATGTCTCACATCGAAATCTCAAATGCTCATAGTACAAGGACGACGACCGCAAAGTTTGTTCAGCATAGTTGAAATCTAGAGAGATGAGCTTTGGAAAAGTGAAAAGTGAGAAAGTGAAATTAATTTTCAGTTTTCATTCCTTTATATAGAGAATTCTGAAGGAACCCCAAAGGTTACTTTACCACTTTTTACTTCCAACTTTCACATTTTCTCCTCATTTTTCAATTACTCTGTTGTCAAGGTATTTTGGGCCAATCTACTTTTGCGACCCCCTACCTAGTCCCTCAGCCCCTCTTTTCGAGAAGCATTCTTAATCCCACTTGGTAAAATATAATCGACCACTTTCTCCTCATTTTCCTCTCATTTTTCAATTGCTCTTCTATTTAGGCATTTTGGACCAACCTACTTTTGCGTCCCCCACCAAACCATCATCGGACCCTATTTTCGGGTGGTATCTCACACTGGATCGACAAAATGAAAAATTATCATTTTACCCTCATCTTCTTTACTAATCACCTCATACCCATTCATTCACTAAATATCACTTCCTAAATTTTTATTTTTTTCTACTAAGAAATCGCAACTCCAAAGAAGCAATATCTTCCTAGCAATCAGAGCCAAATCCTCACAATGGGTAAATCCAATCCTTTTAAAGGCGCATTCGCAGTATTTTTGGAACAGGTCGAATTTCTTCAACTTAATCAATTTTTCTTTTAGTTTTAACTCTTGATTGAAGGGGAAAATTTTTTTTTTCCAAAATGCCAATCAAGGAGTTAAAACGCTCTTATTGTTACTACTAACTTCAAAATAACTCTATTGCATCTCAGGTTTTCAAACCAACTTAACCTCTCATGGAAGGTTACTGGACACTGAAAACCTGGAAGTCAACCTCATCAACTAGGTACTAAAAACTTGGAAGACCAACTCAACCTCTCATGGAAGGCTACTAGTCACTGAAAACCTAAAAGTCAACCTTGTTAGCTAGGCACTAAAAACCTAGAAGGTGACTCAACCTCTCTTGGAAGGTAACTAGGCACTGAAAACATAGAAGTCAACCTCATCACTAGGCACTAATAACCTAGAAGGCGACTCAACTTCTCTTGGAAGGCAACTAGGCATTGAAAACCTAGAATTAAACCTCATCTACTAGGTACTAAAAACCTAGAAGGCAACTCAACCTCTCTTAGAAGTCAACTAGGTACTGAAAACCTAGAAGTCAACCTCGTCAACTAGGCACTAAAAACCTGGAAGACCAACTCAACCTCTCGTGGAAGGTTATTAGGCACTGAAAACCTAGAAGTCAACCTCGTCAACTAGGTACTAAAAACCTAAATGGTGACTCAACCTCTCTTGGAAGGCAACTAGGCACTAAAAACCTGGAAGTTAACCTCGTCAACTAGGCACTAAAAACCTAGAAGGCGACTCAACCTCTCTTGGAAGGTAATAAGGCACTAAAAACCTGAAAGTCAACCTTATCAATTAGGCACTAAAATCCTAGAAGTTGACTCAACCTCTCTTGGAAGGCAACTAGGTACTAAAAACCTGGAAGTCATCCTCGTCAACTGGGCACTAAAAACCTGGAAGATGACTCAACCAACCATAAGAAGAGGACTAGACACTAAAAACCTAGAAGTTAACCCCATTAAAGTTCTAAGGAGTGCATCGATCTTCCGTGTTTCGAGGTTAACTTTGACAAAGACATGCCGGCCTAGGTATGATTTTTATCCCTTCTCTTTTCATGTAGCCATTCTAACTTATGTTAGTAGTGATTACATCAGGGGTAGCCTGTGACCATAAGATTCTTGGTTCCTCTAGCGAAGCAATAATGAGATATATTTTCACTTGCCTCTTTTCTTTTAGTGATTCGCTTTGAGGTTACGAGGAGTTCAGAGGAGGTCCTTAGCCTTTTTAAAGTCAAAACCAAGCAAAAACAGTCCAAAACGAAGCCAAAAACTCCTAAAACCAATCTAAAACATCCCAAAATCATCCAAAAAATTAAAAAAAATGTAGAAAAAAATAAAAAATCCCATATCCCTAACCACTACCCAATCAAACCGGCCGAGACCGACCTGATATTTTGGACCGGCCCACTAAGTGGACCATCACTGGTCTTGATCAAACCGGTCATCGGCCCTCCTATGGGCTGGTCTCGGAACCAGACCAGTTTGGGTCCCCCTAAAGCAAATCTAGATCGATCTAGGATCGGTCCATAAGGGCGATCAAGGCCGGTCCATTTTAGGCCGGTCCCGGTCCTCCCAAATGACCCGATCCCGAGCAGTCTGGACCGGTCCCGATTGACTTGCTGCTCGCTCTAGAAAATTTTTCCCCCTTTTGCCCTTATTTTCAATTTTTTTGTCTCAAAAATACCCCTCATTCCTCACATATTTACATTTTTTTACCAACCCCTGTATAAACAAAAAAAATTAGATTTTTTAAAGGGGAGTACCTTTATGGGAAATTTTTCTTAAGAGAGAAATTGAGGACTTTTGGGAAAAAATTAGGAAACTCCCTCACTTTCGTTTTCCAACACTTTTTCTCCGAAACTCCCTCATCCTTTCGGGTTTGAGTTAGAAACTGAAAATCTGACTCTCTGGTTTCATATTCCCTTCACTAAAAAACATTCTTTTCAGCCTTTTCTTGAACAAATTGACTATAAAAAAATTCAGGATCTTGTTCTTCGGCGTTTCCGGCTCCAAAACTTGCGGGTTGACATCAGAGGGGTAAGATTTTGAGCTTTTGGAGACTCTTTGGCGTGATTTTGTGTTTTATTTTTTTGTCATTTTTGTAGTTTTAGCCTCGTCTATTTATTTTCCTATTCTTTATTATTGTTTTAGGCCCCACACAACGGGAAATCCATTTTTCCCCAATAACTGACCACATTTATGCTATGATTAAATCTTAAATAATAAAATTGGTAAATCGGGTCTAAAATCAATTATTTTTCAATAAAAGCATGTGGGTAACCCGAATTCCCCATTTTTAAATAATTAGCACGATATTCGCCCTAATCTAACTTATTTGCAAGACTGATTGCATCTTGTTTGGTTAACTAACTGTGCCATGATGTTGTGATATATATCTCGTGCTAACCTTTGGGGATGTACGTAGTCTATGTTAGATGTATGTTAGGGTTTTATTTTTCCTTCGAGTATCGCAATTGTAAATAAAATGTATTTGTAGATAATTTGTATTTAGGATCATTTTTATATTACACTCGGTTTGTATTTTTATTTACCCTACCCCCCTTTAGGTTAGAAGCCTCAAATTTACTTAATTTATCGCTTTCTTTAATTTTTACCACTTTATTTATCGCTTTCCGCATGTGTATGTCTAACTCCAATATAAACAAAAAATGATTAGAAATAAATCGAAATGTCTTAAAGGTGCTTGTTTGCTTGTAATTAAAGACTCAAATAATGATGAAGTAGGTAACTCATTCGAACCCAAATCTCTTTACTACGGTGCGATTTAGCTTATACGGATCTAGGATGTACCAAATTTCTTAGAAGAGTTGATTTGGGTAGCGACTCCGTAACAACGTAGGCGAGAGGTTTTGTGCTCGAGTCTTTTAAAGCTTTTCTTTTTGTAGAACCTAAATTAATAGTGCCTCTTAAAGGTTTTAGAAATAGCAAACTGAATAGGTTAGTGAATTTAATTGAATACTAAGTAGACTCTTAATTAATGAAGATGACTTGAGTTTTGTTTAAGGAAAAAAAATTCAGTTCTGCTGAGTCATTAATTAAGTTATGACTTAGAGTAGGAAAAGCTAAATTGTGCTGAGTACTGCGTAGTTTAAGTAAATATCTACTTAGCTTGTACTAAGTTCGGCTTTAATTAATTAAAAGCAATTTCTTTTGACACTTTGAGAATTGAATGACATATATGAGTTTAATGTATTCTATGAGAGATGGAATATTTTATAGATGCTTTTCACGTTAAAAATCGCTAAAATTAAAGAAGATTTCAAGTAGTCCTCGCAACCCAAAAGGTGTCAGTACAGAATGTCGGGAATCCCTTCACTAAAGTCCAAGGCAAAAGGAATTATCTGTCATGCGCCGTTTCTTAGTGTCTCCGCGTAACTCTGCCAACGTCAGCAATGTCTAACAATCTGAAGTTCCATGTTGCATTCTCACGCACCTCTCTCAAATCGAATTGCTTGGAGACAAATGAGAGTTTGTCAGTGGAATTATATCGCGCCTCAATGTTCAAGTTTCTATCTCTAAACATCCTAGAATCTGTCTCTAACAGGAAGATTCGAAATATATGAAGAGAAGAGAAATTGAAGATCAGCGAACCCAAAAAGTTTGCAACGGCTACTTCGCAAAGCTTAAAGTATAAATAGAAGTTAGAAGCAGATGTTCAAACTTGGAGAATCACCTTGAATTTCTTAAGAGCTAAATCGCTGCAAAAATCCTTCTAGCTTCCAAGAAATTCCATTTCAAGCAATCAGCAAATAATCCATTTTCAAATCTATTTGTAATAGAGAGAATCACTCAATAGATTAACATTGTAAGGATTCAACAATTTATAAGTTGAATCTAGTTCGTAATTCTTATTCATCTTTGAGTGATTGTTTGGGAAGGGTACCCAAACTGTGTTGAGTGGTAATTGGAAAGAAAGGTACTTTCTGTAAAAATTGTTCTACCCATTATAAAGGTTGCTCCACCTAAGTAAGGAAAGATCAACTAGTGGATTTAAGCTCGGAGAGGGTATCCAGGGACTGGAGGTAGGCTCGAGGTCGAACCAAGATAAAACTAGGTGTTGACATTCTTACTTTAGCTATCTAGTCTTTATCATCCAGCATTCTTTCTGCCATAAATAATTTTCACTTGAAAAACCAATCCATGCTGAGTAAGAACTCAGCAAGGAATTGAAGATAAACTGTCCTGCACTACTGAACAGTTTGTAAGTTTTAAAGTACTCGGCATCGCATAACTCAGCACATCTTTAAAACTTAACTTGGCTAAAATATTAAAAGTAACCAAGTATCGCATTCACCCCCCCCCCTTTGCTGTCATTTATAAGCTGTATAAGGACCAACAAGTGTTATCAGAGCAAGTGCTCAACTTATTGACTAACTATCTTTGGGTTTCAATCTATAAATGGCTTACAGCAACTACAGCTCTAGCTCCAATTAAGGTAATTCTCCTCAAGGAGGGAATGACGGTGACTAGACCACCTCTCTTTGATGGTAATTAGTACATGTTCTAGAAAAATCGCATGAAAAATTTTATTCAATCATAAAGCATGCAAGCTTGGCTCACGATCGAGCTTAGCCATAGAGTTCTCACGATTATGAGGAATGAAATTTGTGTCCCAGTAGATCTAGAAGACTACGACGATGCTAACCTAAGGCTTCTCAAAGAGAATGCCGCATCGATTAACAACTTACATTGTGCTTGATCTTACTGAGTTTAACAGGGTCTCAAGATGTGAGATAGCAAAAGGCTAGAGATTACCTATGAAGGGACGGATAAAGTCAAGGAGTCAAAGATCAACCTCATGCTGAAGGAGTATGAAATGTTCTCAATGAGTGACGAGGGTATTCAGAATATGAATACCAGGTTCATTAACATTGTTAATGCATTGAAGAGGCTTGGGAAGGAGTTCACTGAGGAAGAGCTAGTGAAGAAGATTCTGCGCACTCTTACCTTAGAGTGGGACTCTAAGAAGAGCACTATTGAGGAGGCTCATGATCTAAAGACCATAACTACGATGAGCTGATAGGCACCTTACTGACTCATGAGATGTCTCTGAGAAAGTATTTTGATGATTCCAAAAGGAGTTGAGGCAAGGAAAGAGAGGGCAAAGCCATTGTCTTGAAAGCTGATTCATCGGATGAGTCCACTAGCTACAACTCTGATGAGCAAATGGCCCTTCTGACCAGGCATTTCAAATACTTCATGAAGAAGAACGAGAAGTTTAACAAGAAGAAGTATCTCGCTAAAATCAAGTTAACTCAGCACCGATGTGGAGCTAAGGAAGGACCCAAGAAAGAGAACAAAAAAGATATCAAATGCTTTGGCTGTGGAGAGAAAGGTCATATCCAATCAAGCTGTCCAAAGGTGCAGAAGGACATATTCAAGAAGAGGTTCAGCAAGAAGAATGAAGCCCTTGCTGCCACCTGGAGCGACTCAAAAGAATCCTCTATCTGATGGCCATCGATAATCAAAGGGGCGAAGGCTTAGCATCTACCTCTGGTAGAGATCTATCTGCTATTGACTCTGAAGCTAAGCATAATAAGGGAAAAGCACCTCAAGTTGAGGTACACTTTGAAATTCCCTTATCTATGGAAGAATTTACCCAGGCACTTTTTGATGTTATGAAATTAACTAACAAGTCGATGAAAAACATCAAAGAGCTAGTGAGGAAATGTGATACTTTGGAAGACACTATCGCTTCCTTATCTCTTGATATCCGCTTTTTTCAATAATTAGCTGAGTATCAAGACTGTTCAAATAGCAAGCTCACTAAGCAATTAAGATGAGTTGACTGCTGAGGTAACAACTTTGAAGAAGAAGCAGGATCCTCCTCCAGCCAACAATCAACCTCCGAGTAACCAAACTCGCAATTCTAAGAGGAAGAATTCCTCTAAAAAGAAGAAAGTGAGCCGCCCCAGAGCAAAAATAGTGTGTGGTTTTTGTGGAAAAGCTGGACATGCCACAGTAATGTGTAGGCATAAAAATGGTTATTATGACGAGTATTACTAGTCAAACTTAAGCACTGCTAACAAGGGAGGACCTAGCTCAAAGGCATGGATACCTAAGAAAACGTAATTGTTTTGTAGGTGAGCCTTAGATCCGCAGGTGACTCTCAAATGTGGTATTTGGATAGCATATGCTCAAGGCATATGACAGGAGATGAAAGCCAATTCATCTCATTGGAGCGTAAAAGAAATGGAAGTGTCAATTTTGGAGATAACCAGAAAGGCAAGATTGTGGGCCGTGGCACTGTTGGTGTCTCTGCTTCAATCGAAGAGGTTTCTCTAGTAAAAGGTCTAAAGTTCAACTTGCTTAGTATAGCTTAGCTTTGTGATAAAGGAAGAAAGGTTACATTCGACTCAGTAGGCTGTTTAGTAATTAACTGTAAGACTAATTCTACTATTCTCTTTGCTCCTCGAATCAATAATGTTTATATGATTTATTTATCCCCTACTCCATTAACGTATGTCTTCTATCTTAGGAGGTTAATTCATGGCTTTCGCACAAAAGGTTGGGTCATATAAATATGAACATTCTATCCAAACTGGTCAAAAAGCAATTAGTTGTGGGTTTACCCAGCATCAGCTTTATGAAGGATAAATTATGCTCAGCTTGCCAGCTAGGTAAGTAAGTTAAGAAATCTTTTAAGTCTATTAATCACGTAGTAACTAAGCGACCGTTGGAGCTCCTCCACCTAGATCTTTTCACCCCAATTCAACCAATGAGCATGGGTGGTAAGAGATTTTCATTGTGGTTATAAAATGACTTCACGAGATTCACTTAGGTAGTCTTGCTAAGTAGCAAAGACGAAACATATGAATCTTTTATCAAGCTCTGTAACCGTATGATGAATGAAATAGGAACTAAAATTAGTAGAATCTGATGTGATTATGGACGTGAATTCGAGAATTTCCATTTCAAAGAATTCTGTTCAGTGCATGATATTTACCACAACTTTTCTTCTCCTTATACTCCTCAACAAAATGGGGTCATAGATAGGAAGAACAGAACCATAGTTGAAATGGCTCGATCTATGCTGAGTGATAACAATCTACCAAAGTATTTTTGGAGAGAAGTTGTTAACATAGCCTGTTATATCTTGAATCAAGTTTTAATTCACCCAATTCTGGAGAAAACACCCTATGAACTTTGGCGAGGGCGCAAGCCTAAGATTGGTCATTGTTCGCCACTTTTCTACTGATAAGTTTAATGATTTGTTCACAAGATTTGGCTATGTATTAATGGCGCCAAGAACTTGTTCAAGTAATATAGGTGTTGTCAGTACCTCTTATCAAATAGAAAAATGATGATAACTGCAAGTATACAGTTGCGATGTAGTTTTAAAAGATATCGAACCCACAGGGAAGGAACTAAGTCTAAAGATCAATAAGGAAGACAAAATAAAGAAAATAAAATAATATAAGGTTTTGGATAGGAGGGTAAAAATGAAGAATGAGTAAATATAGATATGAAATATTAGAGAATCTAAATAAATATATAGATTTTCCCTACGAAATAAGGATAGTAGAGAAAACATGCAAGTTCAGCAAAGATGTTACAATTCACTAAACTAATCTAATGGACTCAATTAAAAATACTCAG
Organism: Euphorbia schlechtendalii; assembly: GCA_949673415.1. Taxonomy (NCBI): domain Eukaryota; kingdom Viridiplantae; phylum Streptophyta; class Magnoliopsida; order Malpighiales; family Euphorbiaceae; genus Euphorbia; species Euphorbia schlechtendalii. Next base: position 38,920 of record CATIWQ010226468.1, on the reverse strand, counting down.
ATGTTCAATTATTCATCGCAGAGCAACAAATGAAATAACTTGTCTAAACCTAGCGCAAACGAATTAAGACAACTATATAAACCTGGACAATGTCAATACTATGCTTAGTACGAGTCACTCTCACAAAGCCATATTTAGCAAGTTACCATTATAAAAATGTTGGCTCACTAAACAGCGTTATATCACAGATCCAGTGATTATACACGATATTGTTAACCCCGAAACTACTCTTAAAATTAACTCCAACGCATAGAACTTGATTAATATAAAAGACTTAACATGAAATACTCATTATGACACATAGACATATCATAAACTTCTAAATAGAAAGTATAAGTAGAAAGCAAAGCAAAGTTGTAAGGTATGCAAGTGAAAGCTAAACTTGATCAAACCGTATCCACTCTTTAATGGGAGTCGTCAATTCCCGTAATTCCTACGTCTGCTTTGAATTCAGTCTTGGCCTGTACAGAACCTCCTCTAAGATGCTATTCTTTACGAATATCAAACAAATGAATATTGAAGAATGAAAACTTTTATTGATAAGTGATTTGCAAGTATACTTATACACCAATCGCTCGAGAATATAGAGAAATCTTGTGATCAAAACAAGGATTTGAATCACTTAAACATTTTCTCGCTAACACTTATGAACGTAGCAAATTCTCTATCTATACACACACTATATTTCACTCATGCACTCTAATGCACCCCAGCTGCTTAAATGCTGCATGAAATTTGTGAGGTTTTGAAGCCCTATTTATAGAGTTTGAAGGGTTGCATCTATCCAAACGAAGAGTCATGTCCATTGGTGAATGATTGCATCACTTCATTATGATTGGTTGAGAAGCTTCAATCTAATCCACAATGGATAGGCACCTTTTCAAGATTGGTTAACTTCAGATAGGTGTCTATTCGTTGGTAGTTGATGGCGGTTTATGGCGGTTGATCATGCTTATCTGGTGGTTGGTAGTTAAGAAGATAAAACCAGAAAACAGTCAAAGTCACGACGGCGATATACAAGTCATGATCATGAATCTTTGATTGGTAGAATTCTATTCTGAAGAAGAACAGGTCACGACCTCGAATGGTTGTCGTGGCCATGAATTGCATTTTTCTTCAGATTTCTCCTTGTGACTTCACCGATCTTTGACAGCTTCGATCCTGAGCTAAATTTTTAAGTTCCATGCATCTTTTTGCACCTTTTTCACTCTTTTTTCATAGAATTCCACTTTTGATCATTTTACTCCCAAGATTTACCTAGTATCTTCATTTGCATATAAAACAACTAGATAGTACGTGAAATTTTTATGTGAAGTATAAAAATGACTTAAATTATAGTGTTTAGTGTGTAAATTTAATATGATAATAAGTGTAATTATACACTTATCAGTCATCTCAAATCATTTGGTTGTAGGTGCGTTATTCTGAACACCAAAGAGCAACTAGGAAAGTTTGACATGGAACATCAAAGTCAATGTCCACTCCCATGGCCACTGATACTATCCTGAGTAAAGATGACACTGGAAAACCTGTGGATAACAAATTCTATAGAGGAATCGTAGGCTCTCTTCTTTATCCTACAACTAGTATGCCGGACATACAATATGTTGTGTGCTACTTTATAGGCTCTCTTCTTTATCTCACCGCTAGTAGGTGTGAGCACGGGATTTTGTACCAGCTCGCTCATTCGATGATGTTGGCTTTTCGGGATTTAATCCTTAAATCACACAATTTTTTATTATCAGGATATCTTCAAATGGGAGTGCTACTTGTCTCTGATTTTATTTTTAAGGACTTAAAAAAATTAGAATTTAATAAAAATTAATTAAAAATATTGTTTAAAATTAATTAAAATTAAGAAATAGATAAAAAAATATACGAAAAAAAATCGGGTCAGGCCTGGTCAAGGATCTAGCGAGGCAACCTTGCTAGAGGTTTGGTGAGGCAGCCTCGCCATATAGTCTGGCGAGGCAAGCCTTCCTCGCCATAATTTGTTTCCTTTTGGATTTTTCAAGTTTTTTCACCTATAAATATAGGGGGAATTTTTGTGGTTCAGGTCCGGAAATTTTTAGTAGAAAAAGATAGAAAATACTTTGATTTTTTTCAATATTGTCCGAATTAAAAAACACTTTTTGATTCGACTATTTTTCAAACACCAAAAACTTTATAGACGACGAGGAACGCTCCCAAGGATCAAGCGGGTATAATGAAGTGGATTCTCTCAGTTAGGATAAGCCTTTGAGTTCCTAGAGTTGTTTGTTTCATGCTCCATGTATTTTTCTCTATTTCATTTTATATGTGGACCTAAGGATTATTCTACTTTCTTTCATTATGTAAATATTGTTGTAATAATTCTTCATCTTTTATTTCTTTTTATTTAATTGAGATTTTTGTTAGAATGCCCCTACCAAGGGAATAAAAAATCTATTCCTGGATAATAGCCCCTCGCATCTTTGCCATGCTAGCATTTTCACTAATTAAATCGAGCAACCAATGTGTTAATAAAAATGAACCCTTTTTATTTCTAAATAAGAACTTTTAATCGTCGATTATTTTTAATTAGGTCACATGGGACTCGTCAAAATCAAATCGAACATATGAGTAAATGCCGTGTTATACCCTATGCTAACCTTTGTGGATGCAGGTATATTAGGATTAGATGTGTGTTTAGGATTTTATTTTTCCTTTGAGTATCGCAATTTCAGTTATATTTTTTTTTGGGAATTGTAATTAATAGATTAGGTAAGCGGTTGCATCCCCCGAGGTTTTGTTATTTTAATCTTCACTTTTCTGCATTTATTTATCGCTTTATGTATGGATTTATTGCTTTCCAAATATGTGTGAATCATGCATTATAACTCGAAAAGGACATAAGTGCGAATATGCACAATTAAGAAAATGTAATATAATGTGATCCAATGAGAAGTAAGTAACTTATCCTGAAGCCGAATCTCTATGTCTTGGTGGGCCGTCCCCGGATGTTAAGCCTCACAAGACTCTAATTCTTGGAAGAGCTAATCCAGGAGGTGACTCTACACTAAGAGATGGCGAATTCGGGTTTGACCAATCTAAAATGTTTCCCGCTTTCTCAATCAAACCTTCCAGGTCCCCGACCCGGTAATTTTCATTTTCAACAAAAACACCTCGGTGGACTACGCCTCTCATTCACTCGCTCTCGGCCCATTGCACTCTATGTCTTCCGCTCATAGTAGGTTAGACATTCAATATGTTGTATGCTACTGTGCTCAGTATCAAGATGACCCTAGAGACTCTCACTTAGCCACTGTTAATAGAATTCTCAAGTACTTGTAAGGCTCGATTGAAGCAGGTCTGTGCTATCCCAGCAACTCAGATTTCACTCCTAGGGGATTCACATATGTTGATTATGGTAGAGACAAGCTCGATAGGAAAAGTACAACTGGAGGATGTCATTTCCTTGGAGAGTTTCTTGTCTCATGGTACAGTAAGAAGCAAACTTATGTTATGCTGAGTATAGCTGAAGCTAAGTACATGGTCGCAGGAAGTTGTGTAGCACAACTGCTATGGATTAAGTAACAATTGGAAGATTATGGTATAAATTCAAATTGTCTCGAAGTTATATGTGATAGTAAGAGTGAAATTAACCTATCCAAAAATCCAGTTCAGCATGGTAGGATGTATCATGTCAATATCATACATCACTTCATTAGGGATCATGTGCTATGAGGAGATGTCAAGCTGGAGTATGTTCCATCAAAGGAACATCGTGTTGATATCTTCACCAAGAGAATGCCAAAGGAGCAATTCTGTGTTCTAAGGTAGTTAATTTGTATGGCAAATCCGCGTTGAAGAAGAAGAAGGAAAATGAAATTCTCAAAATTTTGGCTAAGTGTTGGAGATCAAACCTTGAGAAAACACGTGGATAACACCATCCATAATTTAAAGTAATGCCAAGAGGAACAATTTCGCGGTTAAAATTCAAGCTCTGCGTCTTCAAAAAGACGTGTGTTTGAAGTAAAACTATTTTGATCTAAATTCACTATTTTATAAAGGCAGTTAATCTTTTTCCAATCTCAGCGTTTATTTTCATCAAGCATTGTGGAAGCTCCACGTACCCCTGAGAGAAGCTGATGCCTATATAAGTTGAATAGTTGAAGAGAGAAGCTTCACTTGCATTATGCATTTTTTAATTCTAAAGCAATAGAACCCTAATTTCCTCTTCTCTTTCAAATCCTTTCAACCTATCTCAAATGGCAATTACCCGAACAACCTTCAAGCTTCGTGCCACCACATCTCTGAAAATCATTGTGAACGTTGAGGGAAAAATTAAAAAGTTGACCCTAGAAGAAGGCACCCTCTTCACTAAGGTCGATTGGGCTGATAACCTAGAATTTGGTCCCGTCTACGAAGTAGACTATGAGGGATTACCGAGGAACAAAATCATGCACAAAATCATCAAGCAGCAACACCCCATCTTCTTCTTGAAGATGGAAGGACCTACCATCACAGGACTCATCAGAGCATTCTACTCCAACCTCTACACTAGTAAGGGGTTTAATGATGTGCTGATGATGGAGTTCGAAGGTAAATAAACTCTTATCTGCATGAGATTAATTGGGAGCATTCTCAACATGCCTACAAGAGGCACTCAACTTCGTAAGACTAGCGATGAGGACACCATAATCTTCCTGAGGATTGGGAGCTCCCCTCTAATTACGTATCAGGGGAGATTGCAGCGAGCGGGATGAGCTAGACCGCTAGAGCTTGCCATGAGCTGGTGGTGAAGTTGCTGCTATCAAAGACTAGGTTTGTGACTAGTTGCACCTACTTCAAGAGGTGTGTGGTCTACTATATGGTAGAGGGTAAGAAGCTTAACTTGCCAGTGGTGATTCTTCACCATTTAACCAAGATGATTAATGTCTATCACTATGGTTACCTCATAATCGAACTGATGAGGGCGGTGAAAGTGTACATCGCTTAGTTTTTGGGGAAGTCTGTGGACACAATTTTGCCTGTGAAGAAGAGATTTGATATATCTCACTACAGCAAACTAGTTCACAACCTGGTACATACTAGGTACAACAAGGCATAACAAAAGCGCAAGCTTAAGTACGTACTGATAGTAGTACCTGTGGACATCCTAAAGGAGGAAGAAGATGGCTTAATGGTGGACTTTGATTATAGCAATGACTTAAACAAACTTCCCATATCTAGCATCCTGGAGAAATTCACCGCCATCGCCTCCTCTCCCAAGCAGAAGGTAGCTTCCTCTAAGGCCAAGTTGAAGAGCCTTGTGAAATCCAAAGCCGATGAGGCCCCTGCTCAGCCCATGTGAAGGAAAATGAAGGCTAAGACCAGCACACAAAGAGAAGTGGAGGCCAAAATTCTTACAGAGCAGCAAGCTAAGGAACAAGAGGACAAAGAAGCGGCTGATGAGTCCCTAAGCCAAATGAAAGCGTAAAATGGTATTTTTAGAAGAAACGGTGGAGCAGGGTGAAGCCAAGAAGTCTGGAGATGAGGACACTCTAAGTCCTAACGTTGCTGCTAAAATTCAAGAAGTTTTTTCAAAAGTGAAGGGTACTCAGCACAAGGATTCTACCACCAATAGGTCCCTATAAAGAAATGTCCAGGTGGTGAGCAGGGAGGAGGATGTTAAAAACACCCTATCCTTGATTCTTGAGGAGTCTGATCCTCAAGACTCTAAAATCCCCACACTTTCTTTCACTCATGTTGAGCAGTCTTCTACTTAGCATGAGCAACCTTAGGTTGACCCATCCTTGGGTCAAACAGCTAACCTTGAGGTTCCTTTAAATCCTAACCCCTCTTCTTCTATAAATCCTCAAATCCCTTCTTTTTCTATAATTCTCCAAAACCTCCAGTGTCTACTTTTGTAAATCCTAAAACACAGAATGTAAATTCTCATCCTCCTTCAAATACTGTACATTCTTCCATACATATCCCTTCATCCCTTGTCAATAACCAAAATTCTCCCATTCATATTTCTTCTCCTATAAAAAAGCAATGATTCTTTTTCTCCTAACCCTTCTCCAGTAAATAACTCTCTTATCTCACCTTCTCTTGTACAAACCCAAACACAAACCATTTTTTATACATCCCTCGTACTTTTTATTCCACTCAAGAAGACCATTCCCCCTATTTCTCCCCTCTGGTTAGGAAAGTTCCTAATGTTGAGAACTACGCTCAACATGGAAACACAAGTGGTCAGAATGCTGAGGTAAATTCTACTGCCCGTGAAGCAACTAAACTCAGTAGAGAGCCAATTCGCAAGGATTTGGTTGATACATCATTCGTAGCAAAAATCAGAGAGTTACCTAGGAAGAAATTCCCTGCACTCAAGATAAATGCTAAGTTAAATGGAGCAGTAAGAAAATTGCTACTTGCTCAAGAATTGACGGACTTGTCTTCCAAGCCTAAGGCAAAATTACTTGAATTCAAACAGCACATAAATGTGCCAAGCGAATCTCTCTACTTCGAGGAGTTTGAAAGGATCTAGGGTAACTTGTTTTTTATTTGAAATAATTTGCTATAGGGGTAGAGTGCCAAAAACCTGGTAGATAAGATAGCGCCAATCCTGATCGGGTTAACAGATTCTACAACCCAGCTTGGGGTAGCAATTACATCTATCCCCATGTTTACTACTATGGCTAATACTATAGCGGGAAAGATAAAGGGTAGTGTGGATGCTGCTACTGAGCAACTAAGTCAATTAATTTCTATCATGGGAGCTCAAGTGACACATATCCATGAGCTTGGATAGGATCAAGCTAAAATAAAGATGTTGACCAATCGTAAGATTGCAAACATTCGATAAGAGGTAGAAACAGTGAAGGACATTGGGTACAATATTGCTAAGTTGCTAGAAGTTCAGTCTAAATTTTTACGGGTGCACGATAATAAGTAAGATACCATGGTCAAGCTGCTGACTGATATCTCCAGGAAGTTGGACAAAGCACCAGCGCCAATTCTCGACTCCATCGGCACCCAGTTTGAAGCCATTAGCCGCGAGATCAAAGATCACACTACAATCAAGATCACTAATTCTCAAAAGTTTTTGGTGAAATCCATGGGCAAGTTATTTCCTGATATGCTTATTCCTTGCCTTCCTCCAATGGATTCGCGTTGCCCTGAAAATAATTTCATCATTAATGGAAAACTCAATATTCTCAAGGGTGTGCTGGAGGGATTGCAAACTGGTGTGGACTCCTAGACCTCAACCGAAAAACTCAATGCAAAGGATATTGACTACAGTACCAGGTGTCTGAACAAAATCTATCCAAAGATCATTGATATGGAGGCTAAGTTGAAGGTCGCACTATCAACCACGGACTTCAGAGCCCTGTTGTAGTGTTTCCAACAATTCGCATGCCAAGGATTTGATCAAATTGCACACCTCACTCGCTGTCATCATATTCTGCTATCAGAGAAAACTGATCAGGAGTTCCTATCCACCAAAGGCAAGAAGCAATTGGAAGAAGAAATTTCTCCACAACTCATTGGTCATCAAACAGACTTTCAGGCTGCTCTTGACTCTTTTAATGTTTGCTTGGAGAAACTTGTTTCAAGCCAAATAGAAATGGGGGAGAAAGTAGCTGAAGAAATAGTGAAAATGGTACATTTAGAGAAAGGAAATCTTCCAAGGCGATCGCATAAACCTAAGCCACAACAACAATAGCCAAGCCTATCTCAAGACAAGTTTAGAACTTCAACGTCAAAGCAACAACAATAGCATAAGGAATAGATAGCCAAATGCACCTATGTTGTTTAGCAAACTTGTAATAGGACCTCATGTAATCTTAGTTCAGGACATAGTTCATGTACTAACTAAATAAAATTTTCTATTAATAATATTACAAGTTTCTACCTCAAGTTAAGAGCTTCTTAACTTTAAATTGCTATTCTGTATGTTGTTTTTATGCTACTTATTGAAAATGTAATCCAGGAACTCATACAAGAGATCAACCTTGAAGAAAAGCTTAAGTAAGACAAAGTCCCAAATCAAAGAAAAATTCTCCAAGTATGGGGGAACTGAGCTACTTGACGAAGACTCACTCAGTATGGGGGAGTTTAAGCTGACTAAGGGAAGTTACTCAACAAAGGGAGTCTTACATCACTTTCCAGGTATTTCTGATATTCTTAAACTAACTTATTGAAATAACTTCTTCAACTACCTAGTTTACTATCTATCCAAAATGGGGGAGATTGTAGAACTCAAGTTAACAGTACCTCACAGTACTTAAACATTTTAGAAATAGCAAACTGAATAGGCTAGTGAATTTAATTGATTACTAAGTAGACTCTTAATTAATGAAGCTAACTTGAGTTTTGTTTAAGGAAAAACAACTCAGTTCTACTGAGTCATTAATTAAGTTATAACTTAGAGTAGGAAAAGCTAAGCTGTGCTGAGTACTACATAGTTTAAGTAAATATCTACTCAGTTTATACTGAGTTCAACTTTTATTAATTAAAAGCAGTTTCTTTTAACACTTTGAGAATTGAATGACACATATGCTTTTAATGTATTCTATGAGAGACGGAATATTCTTTAGATGCTTTTTAGGTTAAAAAGTGCTGTACTTAAAGAAGATTTCAAGTGGTCCTCACAAGCCAAAAGGTGTCAATACGGAATGTCAAGAATCCTTCACTAAAGTCCAAGGCAAAAGGAATTCTCTATCATGCGCTGTTTTTTTCAATATCTCTGCATGACTCTGCCAACGTCAGCAATGTCTACCAATATGATGTTCCATGTTGCATTCTCATGCATCTCTCTCAAATCGAATTGCTTGAAGATAAATGAGAGTTTGTCAACGGAATTATATCGCACCTCAACGTTCAAATTTCTATGTCTAAACATCCTGCAATTTATCTCAAACGGGAAGATTCAAAATATATGAAGAGAACATAAATTGAAGATCAGCGAGCCCAAAAAGTTTGCAATGGATACTTCACAAAGCTTAAAGTATAAATAGAAGTTAAAAGTAGACTTTCAAACTTGATGGATCACCTTGAATTTCTTAAGAGATAAATTGCTGCAAAAGTCCTTCTAGCTTCCAAGAAATTCCATTTCAATCAATCAGCAAACAATCTATTTTCACATTTGTCTGTAATAGAGAGAATCACTCTGTAGATTAACATTGTAAGGATTCAACAATTTATAAGTTGAATCTAGTTCGTAATTCTTATTCATCTTTGAGTGACAGTTTGGGAAGGGTACCCAAACTATGTTGAGTGGTAGTTAGAAAGAAATGTACTTTCTGTAAAAATTGTTCTACCCTGTTGTAAAGGCTGCTCCGACTAAGTAAGGAAAGATCAACTAGTGGATTTAAGCCCGGAGAGGGTATCCGGGGGAATGGAGGTAGGCTAGGGGCCGAACTAGGATAAATCCAGGTGTTGACATTCTTACTTTAGATATATAGTCTTTATCATCCAGTATTCTTTCTGTCATAAATCATTTTCGCTTGAAAAACCAATCTGTGCTGAGTAAGAACTCAACAAGGAATTGAAGATAAACTGTCCAGCATTGCTTAACAGTTTGTAAGTTTTAAAGCACTCAGCATCACATAACTCAACATGTCTTTAAATCTTAACTTGGCTTAAATTAACTTAAAAATATTAAAAGTAACCAAGTATCGCATTCACCCCTCCCTTTGCTGTCATTTATAAGCCGTATAAGGACCAACACTTTCTCATTTCGTATTTTTATAAAACCCCCATGATCCATCTCACGAGGTCAGTGCCTGGCGGTGATCGCACGGGTTAAAAAATGTCATCCGTTCACATCGGGATTGGCTTGGGACGTCACACCCCGTACCAGCCTAAGTAAGCCTAGTACTGGCAATGATGCGATGCCAGGAAACACGTAAAGAATTGTCTCTGTTTCACTTCTTCGCTTAAATTCACACTTTTAGATCCAATTTTTGCAATAATCCATTTCCATATTCATGCAAAATCATTCCTAGACTAATTTCACATTACATATCCTAGTTTTAGTGCATTTATCACGTCTAAATTTTGCATAATTTCAAATTTTATAGTAAAGAACGATTTGATAAATTCAAAAATTGAATGAGAATTAATGAGTATCAAGAATATCTATAGTTGGGAACAGTAAACCTCAAACTTAGTCACTAAGGCAATAGGTGACTTGGTTGTGTATCCCATGAACTTCTCTATAGCCTTGAATCCAGAACCTTGGGAAACCGAGCAAATCCTCAACCCATGAGCACCCTCCTTGAGGTCATCAAGTTGTACTGAGTAGGGCCGGCGACCAAAAAGTTTGTTTTGAATTTTCACAAAAAATGGATAAGAAATTCTATAGAGATTAAATTTTAGAGAGATAAGGTCTCAAATTCAAAATTGAAAAAAGTGGAAAATGAAATGAAAAATTGAAGTGGCCCCTTTATATAGGTCTCACCTCAAGTCATGGGCCCAAGCCCACAAAGTCATCTTTCCTCCGCATAACCACATCACGCCATCCTACCGTCACACCATCGTCATGGTCCCACCACCGCCACCGCTGCTGATGCCGTCGTCATCATTTATCCCCCCACTAAAAAATCTTTTTACACCCAAATTTAATTTTACAATTCCAATCGAAAGGAAAAATAATTTTTTATTTATCCTCACAAAGTTAATTAGGGAATTCAAACACATCCTCACAAATATCTAAACCTTCTACAAGGCAACAATTTATGCAAGGGACAATTATACATCAACAAATATTTCGGAAAAAGGCTGTATTCTCATACTTAATTATTTTCCTTTGTGTTTATTACTCTTGATTAAAGGGGAAATATACTTTGCTTCCGTAAAGTTAACAAACACATCTTTACACACCACTAAATAAAAAATATTTTTCGTACTTGCAAATTTTCCAAGTCACATTTTAGAGATCAACATCCCAATTTATCTAATCAAAATTAAATCAACTTTGAAACCACATTTCAAGAGATCTTTTCCAAGGTTACAACTAGGCACTTTTGTAGAACCCAAGTTAATAGTACCTCACAGTACTTAACAATTTTGGAAATAGCAAATTGTCTAGGTTAGTGAAATTAGTTGAGTACTAAGTAGACTCTTAATTAATAAGGCTAACTTGAGTTTGTTTAAGGGAAAACAACTCAGTTTTGCTAGGTAATTAATTAAGTTATGGCTTAGAGTAGGAAATGTTGAGTCTGTATTGAGTACTACGTAGTTTAGAGTTATTTCACTCAGCTCGTGTTGAGTCCTGCTTTTAGTTAATTAAAAGCACTTTATTTGACACGCAGAGACTTTATGACACATGTGCTACTAACGTCGGTTATGAAGGAACGGAATATTCCTTAGTTGCTTTTCAGGAGAAAAAGCGCTGAAATTAATGAAGATTCTAGTGGTCCTCACAATGCAAAAAGTGTTAGTAAGGAATGTCGGGGATTCCTCACTACAGTCCAAGTAAAAGGAATTCTCTGTCATGCGCCACGTCTCAAGTGTCTCCACACATCTCTATCAACGTCAGCAAGGTCAACCAATTAGAAGACTCCACGTTTCATTCTAGCACGCATCTCTTAGAACTGGATTGCTTGAAGACAAATGAGAAATTGTCAACAGAATTTTATAGCGCTTCAAAGTTTAAATTTCTATCTCTAAACATCCTGGAATCTGTATCCAATGGGAAGATTATAAATATTTGAAGAGATGAAAAATTGAAGATCAGCAACCTTGAAAAGTTCGCAACAGCTACTTCATAAAGCTTCAAAGTATAAATAAAAGACTAGAGCAAACATTCAAACTTGGTCAATCACCTTGAATTTCTTAAGAGCTAAAACGCTATCCAAATTACTCTAGCCTTAAAAGAAATTCCATTGCAAGCAATCAACAAACATCAAAGTTCATATCTGTTTGTAATAGAGAGATTTACCTAGATTAACATTGTAAGGATTCAACATTTCTATAAGTTGAATCCAGCTTGCATTTCTATTTAATCTAAGTGTTAGTTTAGGAAGGGTACCCAAACTGAGTTGAGTGGTAGTTAGAAAGGAGGGCACTTTCTGTAATCTTGTCTACCTGTTGTAAAGGCTTTGTTGCCTATTGAAAGAACGAATCACTAGTGAATTAAAGCTCGGAGACGGTATCCGAGGACTAGAGGTAGGCTAGGGGCTGAACCAGGATAAATCTCAGGAGTTTACATTCTATCTTTAAGCTTTAGCTTTAGTAGTGATCAGCTCATTCATCACATTCTCTCTTAGTTACTTATTTTCTTGTTATCCAATATGTGATGAGTAGCCTTACTCAGCTAAAGATTGAAGATACATTGTACTAGCAAAGCTAAGAAGTTTATATGTTTTTATATTGCATTCATCACGCATATAAAAACTAAACTTGATGAATATCTTTGAAAGTATTAAAAATAACCAAGATTAAGCATTCACCCCCCTCTGCTATTGTTAAGAGCATGTTTAAGGACCAACAAGTGGTATCAGAGAAGTTGCTCAACTTTTAGACTAACTGTCTTTGAGTCAAGATCCATAAATGGCTTACAACAACTTTAGTTTCGGTTCTAGTCAAGCAATTCTCCTTAAGAAGGGATTGTCTATTACTATACCGCCTCTATTTGATGGTAATCACTATAAATTCTAGAAACATCGCATGAAAATTTTTATCCAGTCTCAAAGCATTGCAAGCTTAACTTGTTATCGAGCTTTGTCCTAGAGTTCCCATAGTTGTGAGGAACAGAGTGTGTGTTCTAGTAGATCCATAGGACTATGATGACACTAACCTAAGGCTTCTCAAAGAGAATGCCACAATTATATATTACTTACACTGTGAGTTAGATCTTACTGAGTTCAACAAAGTCTTAGGATGTAAAACAACATAGGAAATCTGGAAGAAGATAGAGATTGCCTATGTGGGAATCGACAAGTTCAAAGAATCAAAGATTAATCTCATGTTGAGGGAGTATGAGATGTTCTCCATGGGCGCTAGCGAGGGTATTCAAAGCATGAATACCAGGTTCATTAACATTGTTAATGAACTAAAGAGGCTTGGAAAGGAGTTCACCAAAGAGGAGCTCATCATGAAGATTCTCCGCACTCTTACCTTAGAGTGGGATTCTAAGAAGAGCACTATCGAGGAGGCTCATGATTTTAAGACCTACAGCTATGATGAGCTGATAGGCACCTTGCTAACTCATGAGATACCTTTGAGGAAGTACTCAGATGACTCCAAGAGGAATCGAGGCAAGGAGGGAAAAACCATTGCCTTAAGTAGATTCATTAGATGAGTTCACTAGTTGTGACTCTGATGAGTAAATGACCCTTTTGACCAGCCATTTCAAATGCTTCATTAAGAAGGATGGGAAGTTCAACAACAATAAGAAGTTTCTTGCAAAAATCAAGTCAATTCAGCACCAGCGTGGAGCTGAGGAAGGACCAAAGAAGGAGCACAAGAAAGACATCAAGTTCTTTGGCTATGGAGAGAAAGGCCACATCTAGTCAAGCTATCCCAAGGCGAAGAAAGATAGGTTTAAGAAGAAGTTCTCCAAGAAAAATGAGGCACTTGCTACCACTTGGAATGACTCAGAATAATCTTCATCATCTGATGAGGAAGGTACTGATTCGATCAACCTCTACTTAATGGCCATTGAAGATCATCGAGGTGAAGAATCAACATCTACCTCCGGTAGAGATCATTCCACTACCAACTTTGAAGCTAAGCACGATAAAGGAAAAACTCCTCAAGTTGAGGTACATTTTGAGATTTCTTTATCTATAGATGAGTTTGCCCAAGCTCTCTTTGATGTAATGAAACTAACTAATAAATCAATGAAGAACATCAAAGTGCTAATGAAGAGAAGTGATGATTTGGAAGATACTAATGCTTCCTTATCGCTTGATATCCACTTCCTTTAAAAAAAGCTGAGTATCAAGAATGTTCTATCAACAAGCTCACTAAGTAATTAGCTAAGCAGACTGCTGAGAAAATGACTTTAAAGAAGAAAGGGGTTCCTCCTCCAGCCAATAGTCAAACTCAGAGTAACAAAACTCACAATTCTAAGAGGAATAACTCCTTTAAATAGAAGAAAGTGAGCCAGCCCAAACCAAAAATGGTGTGTGGTTTTTGTGGGAAAGCTGGGCATGCCACAGTTCTCTATAGGTATAAAAATTGTTATTACAATGAGTATGAATGGTCTAATTTAAGCACTACTAACAAAGGAGATCCAGCTCAAAAGCATGGGTACCAAAGAAAACGTAATTGTTTTGCATGTGAGCCTTAGATTCGTTGATGACTGTCGAATGTTGTATCTAGATAGTGGATGCTTAAGGTATATGATAGGAGATGAAACTCAATTCATCTCTTTTGAGAGAAAAGAAATGGAAGTGTTAGTTTTGGATATAACAAGAAAGGCAAGATTGTAAGTTGTGGCATTGTTGGTGTCTCTCCTTCAATCGAAGAGGTTTCTCTTGTTAGGGGTTTGAAGTTCAACTTGCTTAGTGTAGCCAAGCTTTGTGATAAAGGTAAAAAGGTTATATTCGACTTAGCAGGATGCTCAGTAAATGATTGTAAGACTGACTCAACTATAGTCTTTGATCCTAGGGTCAATAATGTTTATATGATTGATTTATCCCCAAGCTCCACTAATGTTTGTCTTGTATCTAAGGAGGATAACTAGTGGCTTTGGAATAAAGGTTGGGTCATATTAATATGAACATTCTATCCAAACTGGCCAAAAAGCAATTAGTTGTGGGGTTACCCAGTATCAGCTTTGAGAATGATAAACTATGCTCTACTTGCCAGCTCGATAAGCAAGTTAAGATATCATTTAGATCTATAAATCACGTAGTAACTAAGTGACAGTTGGAGTTACTCCACCTGGATCTTTTCGGCTAAGTTCAGCCAATGAGCTTGGGTGGTAATAGGTTCTCTTTGGTCATTGTAGATGACTTCACGAGATTCACATGGGTAGTCTTGCTGAGTAGCAAAGACAAGAGTTATGAATCTTTTATCAAGCTCAGTAATTGAATAATGAGCGAAATAGGATATAAAAACAATGGAATCCGAAGTGATCATGGACATGAATTCAAGAATTACCATTTCATAGAATTCTATTCATTGCATGGTATTGACCACAACTTCTCTTCTCCTTATACACCTTAACAAAATGGGGTTGTAGAAAGGAAGAATAGGACTATAGTTGAGATGGCTTGATCCATGCTAAGTGATAACAATCTACCAAAGTACTTTTGGGGGAGAAGTTGTTAACTTACTATATCTTGAATCGAGTTTTAATTCACCTAATTCTTGAGAAAACACCCTATGAGCTTTGGCGAGGGTGCAAGCCTAAGATTGGTCCTCAGATCTTTTAGCTGTAGGTGCTATATTCTTAACACCAAAGAGCAATTAGGAATGTTTGATCCTAAGTTTGATGAAGGTATCTTTTTTGGATACTCAACTGACAAGGGCATTTAGAGTATATGTCAAACATATTGGCCTCTTAGAGGAGTCTATGCATGTAGATTTCGATGAAACTAACATTGCAAAAAGATGTCCCTCTCATGAAGATGATAAGTGTATAATTACAATTATTATCAATATAATTTTACACACTAAACACTATAGTTTAAGTCATTTTTATACTTCATATAAAAGATTTCACGTGGTATGTAGTTATTTTTAGTGTAAATGCAAATACCAGGTAAATCTTGGGATTAAAATGATCTTAATTGGAATTCTATGTAAAAAGAGTAAAAAAGGTGCGAAAAGATGCATGGAATTTAAAGATTTGGCTTAGGATCGAAGGTGTCAAAGATCGGTGAAGTTGCAACAAGAATTCTGAAGAAAAACACAATTCACAGTCTTGACAACAATTCGCGATCGCACCTTCTAACCCTCTTATCCAAAATATCAAATCTATTTTATTTTCTTTATTCTGTCTTCCTTATTGATCTTTATACTTAGTTCCTTCCTTGTGGGTTCGATATCTTTTAAAACTACATCGCAACTGTATACTTGCAGTTATCATCATTTTTCTATCTTGATAAGTGATATTGACAACACCTATACTTTACGTGAACAAATTTTCGGCACCATTAATATAAGCTAAAATCTTTGCAAAAAAGTTATTAAACTTATCAATAGAAAAGTGGCGAATAGTTTCTCCGTCACCTTCAACACCTCCGGCTCTTCCTCCTTCTTCTCTCCATCTGCAATGTACACAAACTCAAAGAGATCATAATCATCCATTGCGCTCTCAACAGACATTGGGATCGATACCACATAATTCACTTGGGAAGCAGACTCGATGAGCATATCTAAGACTTAGTTTGACGGGATCCAGGTTCCTGTGACAGAAATGCACCGATCCCATTCCCGGAGATACCACTCAATGTTGAGTCTGGTCTGGATGATATCGATGAAGCCTAAGTATTCATTTTGAGCCAGGAGATAATGGATATCTGGTCGCACCCCTTTAATTAACATCTTCATGAGCTGATCAGTGGTGGGCTTATTCTTGATTACCACTTGGAGGGACATCCACCTTTACACATATGCCCTGAATGGCTCATACTCATCCTGCCTACAGGCTACCAAGTCTCTCATTTCCAACTTGGGCATCTCCATGAACACAAAGCTTCTCAGAATACCTGAGATACATTTCTCCAATTCCTCCTTATGGTTGGCGATTGGTTCATATACCATTCATCCGCTGTTCCTGTCAGAGAGTAAGGGAAAAGCACAGCGAGAATTTGATCCAAGATTCCCTAGGCCTGCACGAATACCTCAAATCGGATGGCCCTCACTTCCATTGTATGAGGGCATTCCCCCAAGGGTAAAACTAGGGCAATGACACTACGTCCTCCCTCTAACTTGTGAGGAATTGGTTTCTTCTTCCATAGCCACATACAACGCTCTCTCATCATCCATGACTATAACATGTTCTCCCCTACTAGCTTGCGCTACCAACCTCAACACCTGCTTCTCTGGAAATCCCGAATCTATGGCGTGAATTCCCTCATCGATCTCATTCACCAACCTATCTAGCTTCTTACCTTCCTTCAACAGCATCTCCAAGCTCATTATTCTCAAATGGAACAACCGCTCAAAATAAAATTAGCGGGTTCTCCCATTATTCTTCCCACTATCGAGTGTTCATCAATCCTCGCCTTTAATGTTACTTCAATGGATAGCCATCTCGGGCATATTCACAAAAACTCTCCCCTTCATTCTAGGTGCAGGCTATTAGTTCTCCCATCCCTACCTCCGGGTACTCCAAGAATAAGAAGTGCTCCTTGAAAGCACTAGAAATCTTCTCCCAGTCATTCTTTACTACCTTAGGTGGGAAGGCGTACCATTCCGCAGCTATCCCTGACAAAGAACAAGGAAACACCTCAGCCATTAAATCATCAAAAAAACCCTTAGCCCACATCAGGGCTTCAAACTTTAGAAGATGGAAGGATGAAAAATCCTTTCCATTAAACACGGGCATCCCACAAAGATTAAAATCTAGGTCCTTACACTGAAAGGACCTGCTGAATCCAAAAGAACTTGCTCCCTCCTCTAGGGCTGCCAAAACATACCTCTCATCGACCTCGACGCCTATGACCATCATGAACTCCCCAGTCTCTTCTTCGATACATCTTAAAACCTACTTCTCTTCTAGCCCAAAATTGATCATCCTCACAACTCCATCAAACTACGGGAGCGGGTTAGTCTTGGTGCTTGGTTTTAACCTCGGCTCTGCCATGGCCTTTAAAAGGTCTTTGCAATTATTTGTGCGATGGCCTACCATGACGTGGTAATTATAGAAGTTTTGCTTGTCTTCCCGGTTGGGTGGCGACCAGGTATTTAAGCTATCCAGCTGCTTCAACCTTGCAACTTAGTGAAGAGAAAACCCAGATTGGCTTCATATGGAGAGATGCCATGGAATTCTTCCTTCGATAACCTCATTGCCACAACCTGCTTAGACTGGACCAACTGGACTGCAGCTTGCTTACCCTTAGAATGTGAGGGGTTGGAGGTTGGTGATCTCGAGTTATTCTTCCTGAACCACATCTTACTAGCGGGTTGCACCATGGGTGTCTCAAGGGACTCTATCCACTCCAATCTTTTGACCTTCTCAAATACTTAGTTGTAGGAGGATAAGGTATCCGTCTCCAACCTTTGTATGTATGCGGGTAGAGCCCCAGCTAGCAACTTTGCGATCATCTCTGACAGATTGAGATGATCCTTCAATACGACCTGAGTGGTCATTCATCTACTATAGTATGGTTTAAACAACTCCCCTGGCTTTTTCCTTACGACCTCTAGGTTTTGCATGATCATCTTCATTTGGAAGTTGAAGCCGTATTGTTCTACCAGAGCTGTAGACAGTCGCTCCCATTTGTGAGACACTTCGATGGGCAAATTGTTATACCATTGGTTGGCCAGAGCTACCAACGTAACTATAAACATCTTAGACAGCATCTCGTCGCTGACTTGATATGCATGCATTACTATCTGGTAATTGGTCAAGTGGGCCTAGGGATCTCCTTCCCCATTGAACTTTACTAGCTCTGGCATTGAGAAATTTTCTGGGAGCCAATCATCATTTGGTGCTACCAGGGGCGCTGAATAATTACCAGGCTGGAAGCCTGGATGTTGAGCGACATAAGTTGCCAAGAACTATTGCCAAAGCCCTTCTCTGCTGGGTTGGGAAGTAGATTAGCCAATCTTCATCCTAGCCTGGAAGCCGTACTAATTGTAAAGACCTCGGGGGTATGAGGGACCTTTGGGAGGAAGTATCGAACCCGATTGGGCTAAGAATTGACCTGAATACTATATTACTGGCATATTGAAACCCACATCGCACATAAAAGATGGATCGTAAAAAGTTGGAGCAACCCCGGACTAGGGAAAGAAACATTTTACGAGAGGGATGAAACTAGAAGATGCCACTCCTATCCTTAATATTGCTATGAACTATTGGAAGCCCCAATGATACCCAGACGCCCCATGTGGAGTTGGTAGATCCATAACCAATTGATTTACCATGGTTCCTACTTGGTCACTATTGCCCGAGGCTTGTCCTGTGCTAAAGCTAGCTTATCCCAATCTAGGGGGGAATTGGTTTTGGTCGACTTCTTGGGAGCCTCTTGTGCCGAGCTAGCTACTAGGTGATGGGAATGTGTTAGGTGTAAAGCGGAGCCTCCTAGCCATAAGATGACTGGTAGAGGTGAGACATTGAAGATTCCCGATGAGTTCTTAATCAGATTGTCTGACCTCTTATTGCCTAGGACGGGCATGGAATTGCATAGCCTGAGCGAACTGATAGCTATAGAGAACTGCGGTAAGAGCATTGGCTATGTCTAAACTCTACCCAAATTGCTAGGCCATAGGCCTATCCTAGACTTGCTGATCAGTCCCCTTGAAACATTATGTTGATCTGCCATCCTGAGAATCTACTCTGAACTGAAAACTAAACTCTGCTCTGAACTGAACTCTGAAACTAATCTGAACCTGAACCCTCGCTGGAATCCATGTGTAGAAGACCCTCGATGAACAATTCTGCTTAGTGAGGTACAGTGGGAGAGATCCGGAAAAGCTGATGAGCTAACCTCCTCCAAACCTTAACTGAAGAAGATTCAATATCATCAGCGGAAATGAAATGCATGCTTGACTGACTTGAGACTGATGCGTGAAATGTTCATGTAATGGCTGCGACACAAGGGGTAGTATGCTATGATGATGAATAAAATCATTGTCGGCCTAGGGAGCTAGTTAAAAGAAAAGTATGTTTACCAATCCTTTTGAAACAATCCGATGATTGTCGCCTATTACCTGTGTGGTAATAAGCTATTCGAAAGTGGTATGTTTGTCAATCCATTTTAAATAAACTAAACCATATTAAGGTAAACTATACTGCTCGTGTGGCAATAAGTAAAGGGATGCCGTTTTGGCGAGAAAAGTTGGTAAGTTTGCCAATCCTTTTGAAATAAATAGATAAAAAATGACAAGGAATCGTGCATTATCCAAGTGATAATGTACCTTTCGATTTTGAGAACTAATCACTATGGATTGCTCTTGACATCTTCAAGTTCAGGTAAAACAATGTATTATACCCTAGGGTTTATTACTTCAAATGGGAAAAGGTTCGAGTGCCTAGTAGACGCTATCTTGCCGTGTCTTTGAATTTTAGGTTCAAGTTCGAGTAAAATGGTGTGTTGTACCCTAAGCTTAGAAGTCAATGATTCCAAGCAGACAGAGGTTCGAGTGCCTAGTAAGCACTATCTCAACCATGGGTGATCCTAACCCTAGGTGACGCTATCTCATTGTATCTTTCTAACTCTAGGTAGACATTATAAGGATAATGACATGTGTGTGTATAATTCGTATCTGCAACCAATCATGGCTTAGCGTGATGCTTTAAGTGAAATAAAGGTGGTGATGTGATAAACACATAGCACACAATATATCACTTCTAACCTTATGTCTCCCGAGTATAAGGGTTAGGCTTCTAAATCTAGGCTTGGGTCATCTTAATACCACGAAGTATTAAGGAGCGAACCTGCACAAAAGATGTATTTGTTTTGGTAAACCTAGGGGAAGTATCTAGGTTTCCTTATATGAGTTCGGTCTTGGGTTGTTGATGTAGAAGGTTCTTATTGCACTACGATACACTCCAAGCCTCTCACCAAATAGGTGCAAACGAGGGACGTTCATGCGATATGGCCACAAGTGATCCATCTGCTTAAGTATCTTTGGTCGCCATGGGGTAACAAATGATACTTTCGCAAGCTTCACGGTAACAGGGGTATCCTAATCTTAAAGGCTAAGCCATCTAATGCATATGCTTTTGTTCGTTATTTTAAATGTGGGTTAACTCATTTGACGAATTTTCAGTACTCATCTAAAATCTTTCAAACTTGTTTTAAGTTTATAAATGAATCCCTAGCAGTCACCACCGTAAGCAGACAAAGTTCGACCAGCGCGATTGCCGCGAGGCACCAGCCCCGTGAGATGGGGTGTGGGGTTTTTGAAAAGAAGTTTAGATGTTAATTAAAAAAAAGCGTGTTGGAAAGAGTTTCTCGAAGAAATCTGTTCGCCACTTTTCTACTGATAAGTTTATTAGTTTGTTCATAAGATTTGGTTATATATCAATGGTGCAAAAAACTTGATCGTGAGTTTTTGGCTATATTCGTTCCAAAAGACTCATCCCCGGCAACGGTGCCAAAAACTTATTCATGAAAAAATATAGGTGTTGTCAGTACCTCTTATCAAATAGAAAAATGATGATAACTGAAAGTATACAGTTGTGATGTAATTTTAAAAGATATCGATCCCACAGGGAAGGACTAGTTCTAAAGATCGAAAATGAAGATAAAATATAGAAAATAAAATATATTAAAGTAAAGGTTAGGAAAGAAGGATTGGAATGAAAAATGAGTAAATATAGGTATGAAAGATTAGAGAACCTAAATATATAGATTCTCCCTACGAAATAAGGATAGCAGAGAAAGCATGCAAGTTCAACAAAGATGTTACGATTCACTAAACTAATCTAACAGACTCGGTTCTAAATACCTAGATATTCAATTATTCACCGTAGAGCAACACATGAAATGACTTTTCTAAACCTAGCGCAAATGAATTAAGATAATTATATAAACCTGGACAAGGTCAATACTATGCTTAGTAAAGGTCGCTCTCACAGAGCCATATTTAGCAAGTTACCATACCAAAAATGTTGGCTCACTAAACAGCGTTATATCACAGATCCAGTGATTATACATGATATTGTTAACCCCGAAATTACTCTTAAAATTAACTCCAATTTATATAACTTGATTAACATAAAAGACTTAACATGAAATACGCATTATGACACATAGACATATCATAAACTTCGAAATAGAAAGTATAAGTAGAAAGCAAAGCAAAGTTGTAAGGTATTCAAGTGAAAGCTAAAGTTGATCAAACCGTATCCACTCTTTAATGGAATTCGTCAATTCCCGCAATTCCTACGTCTTCTTTGAATTCGGTCTCGGCCCATACAGAACCTCCACTAGGATTCTATTCTTTGCGAATATCGAACAAACGAATATTGAAGAACGAAAACTTTTATTGATAAGTGATTTGCAAGTACACTTATACAACAATCACTCGAGAATATAGAGAAATCTAATGATCAAAACAAGGATTTGAATCACTTAAACATTTTCTCGCTAACACTTATGAATGTAGCGAACTCTCTATCTATACACACACTATATTTCTCTGTAGTTCCACTCTAATGTTCCCTCTCCAGTGGTGCACGAAATTCGTAAGGTTTGGACCCCTATTTATAGAGTTCGAAGGGTTGCGTCTATTCAAATGAAGGGTTGTGTCCATTGGTGAAACATGGCATCTCTTCATTGTGATTAGTTGAGAAGCTTTGATTTAATCCACAATGGATAGGCACCTTTTCATGATTGGTTGACTTCTGATAAGTGTCTTTTTATTGGTTGTTGATGGCGGTTGATCATGCTTATCTGGCGATTGGTAGTTAAGAAGATAAAATAAGAAAATCGTCCAAGTCGTAACCGTGATATACTTGTCACGATCGTGAATCTTTGATTGGTATACTTCTGTTCTAAAGAAGAATAAGTCACGACTGCGAATGATTGTTGCGACCGTGAATTGAATTTTCTTCAAAATTCTTCTTGTAACTTCACCATTCTTTGACAACTTTGATCCTAAGCCAAATCTTTGAGTTCCACGCATCTTTTTGCACCTTTTTCACTCTTTTTTTTATAGAATTCCACTTTAGATCATTTTACTCCCAAGAGTTACCTAGTATCTGCATTTGCATAAAAAACAACTACATACCACGTGAAATCTTTTATATGAAGTATTAAAATGACTTAAAATATAGTGTTTAGTGTGTAAAATTATAATGATAATAAGTGTAATTATACACTTATCAAAAACCAAGCTTAAAAGACTCGAGACCTAAATCTCTAGTCTATGTTACGGAGTCGCCACCTGGATAAGCTCTTTCAGGAAAATTTGGTACTGCTTAGATCCGTTTGCCTAATCCGTACCATAAAATAGAGATTTGGGTTCGATGAGTTACCTATTTTGTCATCATTTGAGTTAATATTCGAACTAAACTAGATATTTTTGGTTTATGTTATAGTTTATCACACATGCATAATACAATAAGTAAATTGCGGAAAGTAAACACGTAGGAAATTTAAATAGGCCTAGTCTATGGGGGATTAATTACATCATTGGGTTGGGGGTTTTACAAATCGCCTAAATACATCAAAATCTAAGGGATACAATCGCCTAAAATACATCAATATCTAACAAATGTTACATTTGATTTCGAAATAAAAAGTGATACCCGAAGGAAATTAATTCCTAACATACATCTATCCTAAACTAATTGCATCAACAAAGGTTAGCACAAATATGGCAAATCACAAGTAGTTGCAAGTATATTCATTTTGATTTTTACGAGACTTGAGCTATCTAATTTAAAACGTCAAGAAGTTTAAAATTTCTTTTCCTTAAAAAGGGTTCATTTTATACACATAAGTTATTTAATTATTTTTAGTGAAAATGTCACATGTGAATGTTTGTCGGGTTGGTTATCCGGGAACTTCGATTCCGTTCGTCGAGGTTTCCTAACACACTTCATGATAATATTGATGGAAAATAAATCTAAGTCCAAAAACGTAAATGATGGCATTAATGAAATCATTCCGAGGAAGAAACCATTAAAGTTTACAATATAAAATCCCGGTGAAGGGAAATCGACTTCAACCATCTAAACTCCCTTCGGAATGATCTCGGGTTCGTAAAATCTTCACATATACACACTATATTACTTAAAAACTCTTGAACATATATTGAAATTTGAATGGTCATCACTGAACCTCTTGAACATAAATCGAAATCTGAAAATTTTACGAACATTTTGTATGTGTCTCTCTTGGGAACTGATGTCATTAACGGTGTAAGTGATGTCGTTAACGACATCAGTAATATCGTTAACGACATTACAGAGACAGAAAACTTGCAGTTTTCTATTTTTTATGATTTTACATTTTTCAACTATTAAGCACAAACATATGATACTAACAAGTGAGTGGGGATGCTTGTTGAGAACACTTAAACCAAGTTCTATTGAGTTAGAACTCAGTAAAAATATTTTTAAAGAAGTCTAAACTTAAAAGATTACTTGAACTCTCACACAACTCAACTTTCTGAAAAATGTGGACTAAACCTCAAACTTGCTTAAATAACCCAAAATGGCCCAAGTTCATGCCCTATTAACTTAAACACTCAAGTTTTGGAAATGATAATGAAAACAAGTTAAAAGAAGTTTACTTAGTTATCAAAACACTTTAATACCTCAAGAACACTCAAAAAAACACCAAAAAACTTCAAACTCTTCCTAACTTCTGAACTCCTTTTCTTGCTACCTTTTTACACGAAAATGAGCTCATCTATCTCTGGAACTCATCTCTAAACTTAAAGGGAGCCCCCTTCAATCCAAAGTCAAATTAGCTTAGGAATAGGCCATCTCTTACTTGTTGCTTTTCTTCACTTTTTACATTGATCCCATGTGAAAGGGAGTGTGCCAATTCCTAGGAAAGGAGTGAAAATTTGGTTTTTGGCTTTTGGCTTGAAAATTGCAGAAATTACAATTTTGGTTCTGCTGTAGAGTCAATGTCGTTAACGACATGGCACGTGCAGGCTAGGCTTTTCTTTTTTTTCTTTTGGTTTGGGCTTTTTGAGGAAGAAGAGGCCCAAAGAAACAAGGCAAATGATTTCTATATGATTTTAGGAACCTGGAAAATGTAAAAAGCTAACAAGGGAAAAAAATTACAACTTCATCATTGAACTCGCGAGTCGAGAGTAAAATCCCGTGCTCAACCAATGCGGGGAGTGGTGGGCATGGATCAGAGTTGACATGACTCCGAGGAAGGACTAAAGATTGGTAGAGGCAATAGAGGCCACATGGTTCGACCCACTGATTAGAGCTCTCCCTTCAATCCCGAAGGGATTGAGCTATATCATTATTGGAGCGCTAGTAGAATGGTGGAGCGAGACCTCTCATACCTTCCACCTACCCATCAAAGAGCTTATCATCACCACCTATGATATAGTTACAATTACAAGGCTATAGTGGAGCTAGAGGACTATTTGATTTGACATGTTTATGGATCGCTTCCCTTACCTCAAAGTAGTAAAGGGCAGGATAGAGAGTTTCATAGGAGTTCGACCTCCAACACGAGCCTGACTCCCATATAGCTGAGTCATATCCCTCTAGGATCATTTAGACCAAATTAATGACAAGGAGCTTCCTCAATGCATTCGATCCTTCATTCTTCTCCTCCTTTCCACTGTCTTCTTCCCTATCTCAAGTTGCTAGTTCAACTACAATGTGATATCTTCCTTTGAGGATTTGGATCCATCTCCAGATAGAACTAGTGCAGGGCCATCTTGGGCTAGATATACTACGAATTGGACTACTTTTCCTGACGCTCGATGTAGGAGCTGAAGGCAGGATGCCTAAGGATTTTGGTGAGTTTTAAGCTTCTTTACATTGTATTGGTATGAGATTGTATCAATTCTGACATGATAGGTTAACCACACTTACAACTGTAAATCATTTGATTAAAGGGTTATCCCTCCACCTTAGGTGGTGGGTATCGTGCCTGCGGATGCCCATTTCATTTCTTAATAGATTCTCCCACAAACTAATAGGGTGGATAGCTACACATGGTATAGAAAGTACCTCTGATGCCTCCGCAGCAGCTGGGTATTCTTTTTTACTCTTTAGATCTTTTCTTTTATTTTTTCTACATATTTGATATTTTGACTTGACACTTTCTATGAAAGCTTTGCAAGGATCCCTAGGCCTCCTTAGATAACCTAGCTTACATCCACACCATCCGATGCATAGTTGATGATCACCGCATTTTTCTTGAGCGCCCCTACATTCAAGATTGGCATTTTAGGGAGAGGATTAGGAGGTGGAAGATAAGCAGTTCCACTAAGAGGAGGGTCCCACCAATCATGCCCACTGGATTATTTTGGCCCACATTTGCTCCTAGTTGATGAGTTTGTACTTTTTATTGAGGGCAGTGGATGGAGGATACCTTCGATCACCCATCAATACCAGGACTTTATGGCTGATCTTCTTCCTCCTATTTGAGGAAGTGGCTTGATGACATGCCTCTAGAGTTAGTGCTTGAGGATGTTCCCAGCGATGGGAACGAAAGGGATGATGATGAAGATTTGGGCAATCCTACTAAGGCTAGGGATGAGGGCATGAGACTAGAAGGAGCTCCTGTTGGGGTGCTCTTTGATCTGGCTGCCCCTAGTGTAAGTGTTGCGGATCTCAGAGCATGAGGCTCCGACATGGGGTCTCCTGGCTTTGCTAGGTCTAGGTGCATGATTACTTTCCACGAGGTAAGCATTATTTTCATTAATTTTATGCCCCTTCTTACACATTTTGACTATGCAAATGGACTTTCGAGCTTCTTGTGGCAGGCTCGTAAGATGAGGCCTAGATATATTAAGCAGGTAACCCATGAGGAGCAAGGGACTTAGCGGGACATGAGGGAGAGAGATAGGAACCCATCACCGTGACCTAATCAGAAGCATGAACAAGATACATCAACTCCGAGAGTGATCGAGGGAGTCCTCTGCAAGGAGTTGGACACCGCCTTCATACTAATGATGTAACTAGGAGAGAGGGAGTTAAGGCACTTATTAGTGCATACTCTACCCTTCAGTTTCATACACCTAAACACCAGCCATGTGAGTGCTTTAGGATTTTTCCTTTTTAAATTCTATTTTGGATAGGAGGACTTATTTGCGGCTTTGACCTTTCTTATGCAAGTACCCATTATTGAGTCGGAGCATTTGGCTTGCTGTCTATTCGTAGTCTGGGATTTGATGATGGCCTAGAATACGCTTGCAATGGTAAGACCTTACATTTAAAATTTATTTTTCAGAAATAATAACATGCATGATGGTAATGATGTATGATTATGAATGTATAAATGTATGTGGGTTAGTTATATGGTTTCTATGTTTGTATATGTTGATTTATTGATTCCTCTCGCAGTTCTTATTTGCATGGAGAGAGATCGCCTACGGTCTGAGATGGGCAACCACCCATGAGCTGAGGTGTAGGATTGATTGGTGGCTTCTAAGGTGGTGAGGGAGGCAGTATAGGCTCAGGCCCATGAGCGATCTTGCACTATCATAAACCTTTGAGGTTTCATATCAAAGCTTGAGGGTAATATTGCACGGCTAGTGGAGATAGGCCTGGAGGTATGAGGATCGGAGACCCACTTTAGACGATAGAGTGATCATGATTCTCGTCCTAGTCATACGCTAGATCTTATCAGGTCCACCTCTAGGGGCAAGTATTTTTCCCAGGCCTTTAATGAGAGAGTTACACTTAGACATGAGCCTTATGATGAGGAGAAGGATGAGGATGAGGATATCGATAAGGAGACTGATTATGATGATGGTAGTAGTAGCGATGACGAGGAGGCTCAATCCTAGTTACAATAGACTAGATTTTCTTTTTTTTTATGCAACTCTACTTGTGTAGTTTGTACATATGATATATTTATGCCTTTATTTTGGATCGTTGTAGTACTCCTTATTTCTATAAAAAAATTGATTTTTACAACAAAAATATTCCCTTGCATTTATTTGAATTTATGCGAATGGGAGAGGAAAAAGGGAAAAAAGCTGAAATTTCACAAAAATGGAGAGCCAAATGCGCCAATTTAGTATTTGCTTGACTTCCAAGATTGGCCTAGTCTAGGCCAGTATTGCCCTAACCTATTTAACTGATTCTGGGTTGGTAGGCTGATACTAGTTCCCCTTATTAGGATAGCTAATTTTTATTTTTACTTTCTTTCTCCTTCATTTACGCTCCTTTTTTTAATGGAAGCCCACAAATCTCGAATGAGATCATTTTTAGCGACCCTCAAGAATCCTGATTGGAAGAAGCTGGAGATTTTTGGTTTATGGGTGCTTCAATATCTTGCTTTCCGTTAGATGAACTTAACTTTTATACATGAGGTGCTCACTTTCTAGGATTATCTTAATCGTGTCTTCCACTTTTTTACAAATGAGTTCTCTCTTATGATCAAGGAGTATCAGGCTATTCTATGAAACACTTTCCCTTGACAATTTCCCATTATGGTGCCCATATATCACTTTGGAGCTTCCCACACATTAAGAGGTTTTTGGAACTTGGATTCCACTTATCAGTTCCTATCTCATCCTTTGGAGATTTCCAACTTTTGAGTTGCTTCTTTATTGGATTAGTGCATAGCTACTCTGAGACATCATATTGATTGGCAATTCAGGGTGGCTTTGTTTCTCATGTCGGAGTTCATATGTAGAGTAGCAGAGTGGCCCATTTTTTACTCATATCTATCATCACTAACCTTTTTTAAAGTCGCTTCACCTGTGTCTATTGGACGCAGAGAGTTTGTTATGGATGGAGGTCGTGAAGATCCACCCTAGCCTGATAGGAGACCACTTCACACTACTAGAGGTAACCTTACAAACTTTCCCTCTTTCCTTCAACTCATATTGGAGCTT
Organism: Euphorbia schlechtendalii; assembly: GCA_949673415.1. NCBI lineage: Eukaryota > Viridiplantae > Streptophyta > Magnoliopsida > Malpighiales > Euphorbiaceae > Euphorbia > Euphorbia schlechtendalii. The sequence goes on along the minus strand of CATIWQ010226468.1, from coordinate 10,342 downwards.
GTTATTGAGATAAAACTACAAGGTTTGGCTCTTGGACAAGGTGACGTTGATCCATTAGGAGGCGATCCTTTGAGAAGTATAAGGTCATCCATTATGGCGAGAATGGACTCTACACCGATGATTACCACAAATTGATGGTGGATGGCTAGATGCATATCATGAGAGAATACACGGATAGCCAGATCTGCTAGGTTCGCCCTAGGTGGAAGGTCACCTACTTTGCTACCTATGTCCATGCCAATGATGTAGAGCTTCTCGGCCTATAGGGCATCACAACCTATTCTATGGCACAACTTTGTCAGTAGTATGGGAAGATTCAATGAGTTCATAGAGATTCTTGCCCTACTCATCCCCATAGCTAGGACCACAGATTTCCTGAACATATCCTTAAGAGGTTGTCTCGGTACACTTCACTAGCTACACTTGACCATGCTCATCAAGATACTATAAATATTTATTGTTAATATCATGGATGGTTGTAGGAGATCCAGGGGATCGCTAACCCAGACAAGCACAATGGGGTTACTCCATAGCGGATGTATACTTAGGAGAGATTGTAGTAGAGGAGGAGAGGCCACTGATACTTGTTGATACAACGAAAAATCAAATATAGCCTATTTTCTCTAAATGTTTAGATGTTTCATTTTGATGAAGACTTATTACTTTTTATTTATGAATTGGGATGTATGAATATTAATTCAAACTACCATAAATTAACTATTATATTATGTTACTTTCATTATTCTTGCATTACAGCATACAAGCATTCAAAGTAAATATACTCGTAAGAATTTAGCAATAATGATCTTTTAATTGAATAAATTAAGCAGGGTACAAAAGTTCATGATACAAGATATTCAATGACCTAAACCTTACTGCCATAAAGCCTTTTGGTTTTCTAATTAGCATCTCACTATTTTCTCTCATTGTTCTAGTCTTTACCCAAAGCGCCCTTTTCAGGTTTTCACTTTGATAGACTATTTAGCAAAAGAATACCCTAATTTTTGCTCAAATTTATGAAGAAAGATAGTTGACGGGCTTGCTACATAATTTCTTTTCTATTTTTGGTGCTACTTAATTTAATTCTTTTCCTAAACGTGATAGCTCTTAAGTCGGTCCTAGTTTATTAGGTTCATGAACTCATTATCATCCATGTCCATTACTTTGATCGCTCCTTTATCAAGAACCTTCTTGATCACGAATGGGCCTTTCCAATTAGGTCTAAACTTACTCCATGCATCATCATTGAAGGGTTACAGCTTCTTCAAGACCAAGTTCCCCACTTTCAATGGCTACTTCTGATGCTTGACCTTGTTATTGTAATCTTTTACCATACATTGGTGATACATTTAGAAATGATCTAGGGCCTTCAAGTGATGCTCATCAATCATATTAAATTGTTCAAATCTAGCATTTTCCAAATTCGATTCTTTCATTTTGGGTTCTATAACCACCCTTAAGAACCCAACTTCAATTTTTACTAGGAGGACGACCTCCATCCCATAGACTAAGGAGAAAGGAGTTTGATCTTTTTGAGTGCACACACTAGTTTTGTACCCCAAAGAACAAATAAAAGCGTATTTGCCCAACCTCGATAGGTTTTCACGATCTTGGACAAGTTCTTCTTGATTGACTAGTTTGTTACTTCCACAGCTTCGTTGGCTTGAGGTCTAAAGGGAGAAGATTGGTGATGCTCCATTTCATACTTCTCAATCAAATCAAAAGCTGCCCTTGAAACTGGACTCCATTATGGGATACAATATGATGAGGCATCCCATATCACACAAAGATATGATTCTCAATGAATATGGTCATCTTCTTGACGGTTGTGTTGGTGTAAGATTCGGCCTCTACCCACTTTGATAAGCAGTCAATCGCGATGATGATATATTGATGCCCATTAGTTGAAGAAGGTCAGATCTCACCAATAATATCACTCCCCCATTTAGAGAATGCTAAGGAGTTGAAAAATTGTGAAGATTTGAAGGAGGCAAATGGCTAACAACCCCGTAGATCTGACATGCATGGAAATTCTTCATCTCAAAGATGCAATCAGCTATCATGGAGATCCAAAAATAACCTTGCCACTAATTTTTCCTCACTAAGGCCAAGCCATTCATGTGAGAGCCACAGTGTCCCCCATGGATACGATTCGTGATTAAGGTTGCTTGCTTTTCGAAAGCCATCATAGAAGCAGACCATCGCAAGTGCGCTTGAAGATATGTTCACAAAAAATTCAAAATTGAGCTGTTGACCGACGAAGAGATAATCGCATTGAGTTTGTTACCCCTAGAGGGAATTCCCTGTCTTGTATTAACCAAACTATATCTCGATATCAACATTTCTCATCCATACTAATAGTGGTTGAGATGGCATGATAATGAAATGGTTCCTTAGATGATTGAGGGACCAAAAGCCTAATGGGTTGGGATTGGGGATATTCCTACATGGAGGCTAAAGTAACCAAGGAATCAGCCATTTGATTCTCATCCCGGGACACATGTTGAAATAGAAACCTTTTAAAACTTTATGGTCAACTCCCAAACTTCATCAAGATATGGTCGAAGCGACTCCTCTTTGATTTCCCAATCTCCAACAACTTACCAAATAACTAATGTGGAATCAAAATGATAGTGACTTCCAATAAACTAGCATTTCTCAAAGCTTGCATACCAAAGAGAGATGCCTCATATTCTACTCCATTATTAGTGACTGGAAATTCAAGGCACTTAGAGAGGGATGACTTCATTATGTTGTATTACCAAGATAACTCTGAGACCTGCCCCATGATGGTTCATAGCTCTATCAAAAAACTAGTCCACTCTTCATTCTTTGATTCAATGGCCACAACCTACTCATCTGAAAAATCTAAGTTCTCAACATAATCGGAGTCTAGGGCTTGATTGGCAAGGAATTCCATTACGGTCACCTTCTTAGTTATGTGCTCAATATTGAATACAGATTGAAGAATCAAGCATCAGGAGAGCTTGCCGGCTAAGGTCACAGATTGGCAAAGGTACTTTATAGGGTCAATCTTAGCCATTAGTTAAATTCTGTTGGACTGGTATAATTCTTGAGCTTCTTGGTAAGAGAAATCATAGCCGCACAAGTCATATCAACAACCGTGTATCAACTTTCATACTTGATAAGCTTCTTGCTTAGATAATACACTGCATGCTCATGCTTGTCATCCTAATCTTAAACAAGCATTGCTCCCACTAAAGATTCTTTGATAGCTAGGTAGAGGATGACAGGCTTGCCAAGATTCGATAATTTAAGGTCTAGCGAATCGATAAAATAAATCTTAATTGTATCAAAGGCCAACTGACATTGATCATTCCAGAAAATGGGCTACTACTTCTTCAATAACTTGAATATTGGCTCACAAATGGTAGTCAACCGGACTATGAAACAATTGATGTACTAAAGTGATCTTAGAAACAATATCACTTCCTTTTCTATTCTTGGAGATGATATGTCTTAGATATCCTTTATCTTATATGGATCCATCTCTATCCCCCTTTGGCACACATGTGCCCTAGTAATTTGAAAGATATCACACCAAAAACACATTTTCTTCGAATTGAGGCACAAGTTTTACTTCTCTATCCATGTGATGAACCGATCTAATAATTTAGGATGCTCTTCTTGAGTTGTATATTTGACTAGCATGTCATTGATTTATACTTCGACCTCCTTATGGATCATGTCATGAAGCAAAGTTGCATAGCCTGCTGGTAGGTTGTGCTAGTGTTTTTCAACATAAATGGAATTACCTTGTAGCAATACATGTTCTCCACTTTTCTACTGATAAGTTTAATAACTTTATCGCAAAGAGTTTAGCTATATATTAATGGTGCCAAAAAATTGTTCACGTAAAGTATAGGTGCTGTCAATACCACTTATCAAGATAGAAAAATGATGAAAACTGCAAATATACAGTTGCGATGTAGTTTCAAAAGATATCGAACCCACAGGGAAGGACTAGCTCTAAAGATCAACAAGGAAGATAGAATAAAGAAAATAAAATAGATTTAATATTTTGGATAAGAGGGTTAGAATGAAGAATGAGTAAATATAGATATGAATGATTAGAGAATCTAAATTTATAGATTTTCCCTACGAAATAAGGATAGTAGAGAAAGCATGCAAGTTCAACAAAGATGTTACAATTCACTAAACTATTCTAATAGACTCGGTTCAAAATACCTAGATGTTCAATTATTCGTTGCAGAACAACACACGAAATAACTTTTCTAAACCTAGCACAAATGAATTAAGACAATTATATAAACTTAGACAACGTCAAAACTATGCTTAGTACGGGTCGCTCTCACATAGCCACATTTAGCAAGTTACCACTCCAAAAATGTTGGCTCACTAAATAGCGTTATATCACAGATCCAGTGATTATACATGATATTGTTAACCCTGAAACTACTCTTAAAATTAACTCCAACGCATATAACTTGATTAATATAAAAGACTTAACATGAAATACGCATTATGACACATAGACATATCATAAACTTTGAAATAGAAAGTATAAGTAGAAATCAATGCAAAGCTGTAAGGTATGCAAGTGAAAGCTAAAGTTGGTCAAACCGTATCCACTCTTCAATAGGAGTTGTCAATTCTCACAATTCTTGTGTCTACTTTGAATTCGGTCTCGGCCCGTACAGAACCTCCGCTAGGATGCTATTCTTTGCGAATATTGAACAAATGAATATTGAAGAACGAAAACTTTTACTGATAAGTGATTTGCAAGTACACTTATACAACAATCGCTCGAGAGTATAGAGAAATCTAGTGATCGAAACAAGGATTCGAATCATTTAACATTTTCTCACTAACACTTATGAACGTAGTAAACTCTCTATATATACACACACTATATCTCACTCATGCACTCTAATGCACCACTTGCTGCTGCATGAAATTGTGAGGTCTTGAAGCCCTATTTATAGAGTTCAAAGGGTTGCGTTTATCCGTACGAAGAGTTGTGTCCATTGGTCAATGATTGCATCACTTCATTGTGATTGGTTGAGAAGCTTCAATCTAATCCATAATGGATAGGCACCTTTTCATGATTGGTTGATTTCTGACAGGTGTCTATTCATTGGTAGTTGATGGTGATTGATCATTCTTATATGGCAGTTGGTAGTTAAGAAGATTAAACCAGAAAACCGTCCAAGTCGTGACCGCGATATACAAGTCGCGACCGTGAATCTTTGATTGGCAGAATTTTGTTTTGAAGAAGAACAAGTCACAACCGCAAATGATTGTTGCCATAGTGAATTGCATTTTTCTTCAGAATTCTCCTTATAACTTCACCGATCTTTGACAACTTCGATCCTAAGCCAAATCTTTAAGTTCCACTCATCTTTTTGCACCTTTTTCACTCTTTTTCATATAATTCCACTTTATATCATTTTACTCCTAAGATTTACCTAGTATCTGCATTTGCATAAAAAATAACTACATACCACGTGAAATCTTTTATATGAAGTATAAAAATGACTTAAACTATAGTTTTAGTGTATAAAATTAATATGATAATAAGTGTAATCATACACTTATCAATACACACCCCGTTCAGTTATGGAAGTCGTATTGACCTTATCAACACTATCCATGAGGATTTGGTTATAGCTTGAGAAATCGTCGATGAAGGAGTACATTGCGGCCCTGGCTACGATGATAATACATCAATATGAGGTAACAAAAATTCATCCTTTAGCGATGCTTTGTTGAGATATTTGAATTTTACACAAACCCTTACCTTCTCATACTTCTTAGCCATGGGGAAAATATTCGCTAGCCACATCGAATGTTCAACAACCTCAGGGAACTTGGCTTCTAGCTGCTTTGACACTTTTTCCTTAACCTCATATACCCGTTCCGGATGTTGTTGATGCAATTTTTTGCTTTACTGACCTGAACTTTGGATATGTCAAAATTTGATGCTCTGCGATCTCTCTGTTGACACCCCTTCATATCTTCATATGACAAAGCGAAAGCACTCACATGATGCTTAAGCACATTTTCAATCTCTCTCTTTTCACTAGGGTTTAAATCATTGGATATAGTTACCATTTTAGGTGATTCATTTATACCAAAGTTAAATTCATGTAAAGAGACATTGTGAATGCTAAAGACATTATGAGTGAATTCACATTAATACACTGAGCCGTCAGGTAGATTATCAAACAAGTAACCAAAGTCTAGGTTTTTTTTATTGTAATAAAGGTCTCACATATAGAGTTTACTAAAATAATAAATTGCATACATCATTATAATTTCTTCCTCCATAGGTGGAGGGTCTTCATTGGTGATGGCAGCTGGGCTGGGAGAGCACCAATCCCTGGAGTAGTAGCAGCATGTGACATGGTATGGGTGGCGGCTATCATAGGAACAATGACAAATGGAGGAGTTGGATGACAAGTGAGGGGTCTATTAGGAGGAGTTGCAATAAATACAAAAGTGATTGGAATAGCAATTAGAGACTTTCCAAATAAGAGTAGGGGAGGAGCCTTCTCCATAATGAGTGGTGGCAGGAAAAGATAAAGGAGTAAACGAAGGAGGGTTGCCCTGAGATGGCTTATCAAGAGAATCAATCATCATTCCCTCAAGATCAAGAGCCAAATTATTCTATTGAATTTAACCGAGCTTTATGTTACCCTTCTTTACATCTATGGCCATAGCTTTGGCGAGCTTCTAAACAGTTATTGCAATGGGGCCTCGTTTAGTTCGCACCCCTCTCCATCCCTTCCTCATAAAAAATGCGAGAGACTTGGTGAGGGAATCAAAAGCAGTTTCGAAATCCTCATCCATGGGATTGGGAGGATTATCATTAATTACTTCCTTGGAAGTTCATCACAATAATCAACTTCCATGACTACTTTCTAATTGTCATTGATGGGAGGAGGAGAAATAGAGGTCTTCTCACTAGAATCTTCTTGGCCTAGATGCAAACATTTTCATAGTTGAAAACATAATTGAAATCTCAAAACTAGGCCACATCAAGCCATCATGCTTAATTGGCTCTATCCCTAATACGATACTTGCCCACAATTATAGACACTCACTATGTTGTAAAGAATAGGCCTTTTGTATGTGTAGACCTTGTTTTGGGGATGGATAAAAACTACTCCAAAGTGAGGGAAAAGAGGTTTGGGGTCTAAAGCCTCTAAAATATCATGGTAGTTCTTTCCTTGTCCCTTTCCTGGATTGGTATATTCGAAGCCCTTCATTAGCTTGCCCATGCTCCTCTAAAAATGGAGATATCCTGTTGGGACTCTCTTCTTTGCTTTGTTCACAGTGGCTACTCGGAAGCTAGATTCCTTTCCTTCAAACACTGCAGTAGCCAACACAAATTCTTCATCAGCCTTAATGGTAATGAACTTACCATGGTGGTATAACTTTATATTCTGTTGGAGGGTCGAAGGAACAACAACAATAGAATGAATCCACAACCTACCAAAGAGAAGAGAGTAGGTGATTGATATATCTATAATAGTAAACACTACTTGGGCTTTCATTTCCACTTCAAAAACTCTAACTACTCCCCGCTTAGTGTCATCGTAAGCTTGGATAATTGTAGTAGACTTTTCTAGCATTGACTCATTGAGGTCTATATGAGGAAGGACCTTTAAAGAACTAAGATTAGGGAAGATCTGTCATCTACCATGACGTAGGGAATCATCCAACCGAAGATTGGAACCCGAATGAAGAGGGCCTTGGTGTGCCTATGAAATTCTAAAGGCAGATTTAACTAGTCAAAATTTATCATATCAGGCTTCTCCCTTAGAGGAAAACCATAACACATCTCAACGATTGAAGTAGTTAGAGTTTCGTCAATTTCTAGCAGTTTTTGAATGAGGCCTCTTCGGTGGGTGTTTAATAGAGTAAGCAATTTCTAAATAATGAACTTGGCTTAGGTGTTCTTGAGTTGATTGACTAGGATGATCAACCTCTAAAGCTCATTCATCAAACTATGGGGGTGGTGGAGGATCATTAGAGGTGAGCTTTGTGTCCTTCTCTTGTTGCCTTACCCTTACAAGCTCAAGTTCATTGGGCTGATACACTAGTCCACTTCGAACCACTTGCATAACCCCTTCCCCTAACACTATTATCTAAAAAGGAGAGTGAAAAGGGTAACTAGGAATAGGATGCAACATCAAAACATCTTTTAGCTCATATTTATCCAAATTGATTGGTTCAAAGCGCACTGCACCCACCTCTTCCTCTCTCATCATGACCTTCTTCTTTCCGGACTTCAGCACATAAATATCATTTTCATTTGGAACATGTAGATCAATTCCAACCATACCCATGAGCTCAGCCTGCTCCTTTGAGATCTCGGTGAGGGTTGCATATGTTTTCACCATTTCATAAGCCTAAACATCTTCAACCATTAAATCTTGGGCCACAAAGTGAATTGTTGGATTAGATTGCATTAACATTTCAATAAAAATTTCAAAGGGAGGCTTAATCCAATCACATTAACCCGATATCCCCTTGCTAAAATCATGCAATTAGTTCTTTCAGCCTTCTCAAAGACTTAATGTAGCTCTCAAAATCATCTAATTCCAAGTGATGGCGATAACCTGTGAGCAAATATGCAATTAGAAAGCCCACCTCCATCTTGCAGACTAGGCTTGGGTTAAACAACATGTTAAGATCCATCCACCTTTGATAATATTAATTGAAGTTTTCAAATATCTCTACTTGCACCTACGTAGTTCATGCATTCCTACTCTCAAATTCTCATTGTAGATGAATTAGGTGCAAAACTCCCAAGTCAGCACTTCCCAATTTTTTCTCATATTACTAGGCAAGCTCATAAACCAATCAGATTCCATTCTAACAAAAGATCATAAGAAAAAGGTAGCCAAAGCTCAATCAGAATTGCACCTGAAAATAGACTCATAGTGAATGGTATGGAATGTGGGGGATCCCACCCCATGATAGATAAGGACTTCATCCATGCTAAAATGTAGCTTGGAGAACCTTGGGGGAGAGGGGCCTCTCTTAGAGCTCAGCTCATCCTTTAACGCATCCATGATAAAATTTGGGGCTAGGCCAGACCCCATCATAATAACTTGTTGTTCCTCTTCCCTTGCTCACTTCAAACAATGGATAACAACCTTGGGCTCTTTCCCAAGTTGATCATCCCCACCTTGTTTTCTAATTGAGGCAAGGGTTGGATACGGTTATAAGCACGGGATTTTTATTCCTGACTTGTGAGTTTGATGATGAAGCTATAATTTTTCCCTTGTTAGCTTTTCACATTTTACAGGGTCCTGAAATCATCCAGAAATCATCTACCTTGTTTCTTTGGGCCTTATTTCCCTTTAGAAAGCCCAAATGAAGAAAAGCCCACTAGGCCATTCGATATCATTAACGATATGGATTGATATCGTTAATGATATGGATAGATATCATTAACGATATCACTCGTTATCGTTAACAATATCGAGTTCACAGATAGTCAGAAAAGGCAGGCCTCGCATTATTCAACAAAAAATCCAATTCTCACCCATAAATTCAGAATTTTCCACCAAATATACTTGGTCAATCCAACTTTAACCCACATGGAGAAGAAAATGAAGAGAAAGACAAGAAAGGTGGGTGAACGACCTAGACTTTTGGATTGAAGGGAGCCCATAGGGGCTTGGATTTCTTCTTAGCAAAAGAAAAAAAGAAGGGGAGAACGAAATTCAGTAGAGGAGGCTTCATTCTAGGAGAGAGAGAGCTCCCAATCCCTTGAAAAATCCCAGCATTGCTTGCATGCCAATGGTAGAATATCGCAAGTAAACATAAAAAAATAAATAAAAATAAAAAATAATAATAATAAAAAAATTAAGAAATAAAAAAAGTCTGCTGGATTGAAAACCTGAAACGACAGTCCAGGCAAAAATTATGACAAGGTTCGATAGATTGAAAACCCACAAGGGCGATCTATGCAAAAATTAGAACCAACATCAAATTCATCATGGTACGTGCAACACTTCAGACAAATGGCTTCCAAATGATCATCGCCAACATAGTGCGAAATCAATGACCCATCCACATTTTCCTCAGACCAGATCCAAGTTCTGAACTCGAATCTGATTCAATGAACCCATGGTCATCGCTTTGAGGGAGTCACTTATGGAATCCTCAATGGGACAAACCCTAGGGGCAACCAAGCACCAGCATGAGGGAAGACTTTTCAATGAATGAAGTCAACAATGCTTACAACAAACAAACATGCATCATGTGATGAATATTGTTCATGCATAAAATCATTCATACATGCATACGCATCATGTCACTTACAGGTCAAGGCGATGCTAAA